>JAPQNM010000017.1:3478631-3501131 GCA_029783475.1 Metacarcinus magister | reverse complement strand
TGATGATGAACCTTTTGGTGTGGACGAGATGATGGTCGAGCACTGCATGTACTAGTTACACGTATTTGGGTTCACCGTTCACATGTGACGGTTCTATGTCGTCTACTGTTAGGCTACAAGCAAAAAGCAAACTATGTCATGTGTTAAAATTTATATAATTCTTAAGGAAGAAGAATGACATTTCTTTCATAGTGAAGCGACGGGTGTTTGACGCAGCGCTCTTGTCGTCCCTCGTATATGGCTGCGAGTCATGGGTGGGTGGGTGTGTGCTGATATGAAACCTGTAGTAAAACTGTACAACTGGGCACTCAAGCACCTGTTAGGGGTGAGGAAGACTACTCCAAATGTTGCTTGCTACTTTGAGTCAGGCTACCCGTCGCTTCCTGACCTTGTGAGATAAAAACAACAAATTTTTCAAGAAAATGTGGGATGAAAGGTTTGGTATGCATGATGATCCACTTTGTTTAGCAGTAAGAATAATAACTGAAGCAAACACACCGATAGGAAAGCTTGTGAGCGAAATGATGAGAGGAAGTGCTAGATGTGTTTGTTTTGTTAGAAAGTTGAAAAAAGTTGTGTTTGAGAATTAAATGAATCGAGGTGTATTGTTTTCAAAGATATTAACCCTACTTTGACTACACACGACATTTACACTAAGAGACAACCAATGAAGGCATATCATAGAATATAATTTACGAGGTTTCGAGTGCCTGGCTACACCTTAAGCCTGAGTTACACTAGTCAACCGATGGGTTGGATCCAAGCTTAGAGCTTTATGACCCTGGGCCCGTTTTCTACAAACCGTCATAGCTCAGAGCTGAGGTAATAATTTTGTAGTTAAGTTAGGTTTAGCAGGCATTATACATGTTGCAATTAGCAAACTGAACCAATCACATCATTTACCTATTATATACAGAGCTTGGGCTCCACAGGGCTTGTGAGGCTAGCCCCAGAAGGTTAGGTTATGCTAACCAAAAAAATTAGTAAGGTGTGCTAACTTTTTGTTGTCCCAGTGACGCCCATCCGGATATAAAATTACTTTAGTCGCACAGGGTTTGTGGGGTTAGCACCAGCATGTTACTTTAAGTTTGGTTTAAGTTTGGTTACGTTCAGAATAATTTTTATAACAAATAGAAAAGCAAACCTAAATAAACTGGTGATTGTACCATTGAATTCCATAATAAGATACATTCCTTTTAATTAATTGTCCGCCTCAAAATGAATAAAATTAGTTTATCCGATATCATCACATCTTGCATTTCCTCTAAGGAAAGGAAAACTAACTGAAGCTTACATAACATTACCAAACCTAATTAAAACTAACCAAACCTAAACAAAATAAACATAAAAAAATCCAAGCTAAGTTCACCGAAAGTTATCCTCACAATCTAACTCATAACCTAAGTTTGGTTATTTCAGTTCACCATCAGCAATGCAATGCTGTCATAATCTATAAAAAAAATAATCCTTTTATGATTCTGCAAATGTAATGCCCCAAGACGGATAAAAGGACCACTTTGTACTAGTCCAGGGGGAAGTTCCCTTATAAACTAGTGGGTTAAGATGCTAAGCCAGAGTGGCGAGGCAAAGAGTGCTCCTGCTGGTTCCAATTCCGCCGAAGGTGATTTATTTCATGAATTTCTCAGAGAAGTACCAGTCTGCGTCATAAGACAAAGATTTAAAGTACTCCAGGTACTGAATAACAGTATGAAATTATAGCCATTTCCTACATACACTCCTAGGTGCTACATACAGCTTTGGTATGGCAAGTAGTGAATTTACCAGTGTTTTATGCTTCATAAATGCTTGTCAGTGACTGTCATTATCATTTTTTTTTTCTTTTTAGGGCCCACAAAAGGACGCGGAGTGTTGTGGAACGGGGAATAGGACAGCTTAAACGCCGCTTTCATGTCCTACACAGCGAGGTCCGCATAAGTCCCCCTGTCAAGATTGGCAAGATGATCCATGTATGCGGCATGCTTCACAACATCTGCAAAGACAGGAATATTCTCATTCCTCTCGATATGGATCAACCAAATGTTGAAGGTGATCTTGCCATACCACAACTTGAAGATGTGCAAGTAGAACCACCACGTCCAGCTGGTCAGCGGAATGAAGGTTGGCTGTATCGAGATGCATTCTGCAACTTGCATTTCAAGTACGTTGGATATTTTGTATATGTACAGTTTTCTAGTTGAATCTGGGAAACGTGCATTTCTCAAGAACCTGCATTAATCTATCACTATTTTGAAACTACTTACTAATTCATTTGTTTGTTTTTTTCAGCAACGAAGATTGAAATCGGTTCTTCTGCACGACTGGTCAAGTACATGTCAAAGTACTGTTCTACTTGCATTTATAAAGCAATCAATCAATCACTTGTCCACCATGCAGTCCCTTTCTTATTTATAATTGTCACTCCACAAACATCCTTAATTTCATTCACTATTACTCCCTTAAACTCATTCCACATCTTTTATACACCTATTTCCTCCTGTACCTGCCCCAAGGCTACACTTACTCTCTCCATATCTCTCTCACTCCCACATTACATCACATTCTATGGTCTATATGCCTCAATCATACACAGATTTATACCATGTAAACTAAGCTTTACAACAGCTATTATTGAAATCTCACATTCTTACATAACCATTCTGCCACATTTATATGAAATATATGAAATAAACACATGCATAATTTAACTACAACCAAGGTTTCACAATCATAAAACTATGTGCATCCTCTTCCAACTTTACTTATTTCACAATTTTTGTTTTTTTTGCTTTTTCAATATTTATTTTCACCAACACTTGTTGTAGCCGCATGGCTTCTGCCTTTTCTTTGGCAGCTGCTTCCCGGGCCTTTTCTGATGACTCTTTTGCCCACGCAGCTCCTGCCACGGCCCGGACACATGCAGTTATCTCTTTGGCAGCTGCCTTCATGCTACGTGCAGCCTCCTCTCCTGCCCGTGCAGCTCTTGCTGTTGCCCTCACAGCTGCAATCTCCTCTTCAGCAGCTGCTGCCTTCGCCCTTGCAGCTGTTGCCTCTTCTTTAGCAGCTGCCACCCTCTCCTGACCAGCTGCTGCATCCTCCTTAGCTGCTGTTTCAGGTGGCTGCAGGGTGGCCAGGGGGTGCTCAGGCATTTGTTGCATGTTCCCAACACAAGTATTTTGGTCGCCTCGGCACCCTCCTGAGTGATGGAGAGGGCAATTGATGGTTTGTTGTCCTCCCTGCAAGTAATGTACGAGGTCATGAAATGTGTGCACAAATGAGCGTTTATTAAATTATGCAGATCTGACAGATGTTATCTTTTTCCTTTCATAGAATAGGCAATAAATATGGCACACAATATGGAAGACATACCTCATACTAAATTAACAATTCAAAAGGTTTAGAAGTTTAGAATAGTTGCATACCTTTGAGTGAATTGACATTGATGGAGCAGTACTATGAACCAAGGTAGGATTGTATCAATTGCCATAAGTTGATGTTGCTTAGACATTTCATTCCGGTATAGTTAACCCAAAGCCTTTAAACAATCTATTCCACCAGTAAAGTAATATCCCTCATACATTCTTTCCAAGTGGTGAGTTATGTTTTTAATCACATCCTTCTATTAGTTGTGCTAATTAAAACAGAACATGATTAGGACAATAAATGGCAAGCATAGAACTAAAGAGTGTACTTCACAGATTAAACAAATAGATACATACAGGGCGGTAGCCTTTTGGAGTCCAATGTCATCTATCCCCTCCATTCCCATGATGGTTGGGTTATCCTTGCCCAAAATATCTTCAACAATTTCATCCATGGGGTCAAGTGGTTGGGGTGAAGAGCCACCACCTAGAAATAAATGGACAAATAAGGAAACTCATATTTTTTGTTTCACCTTTTTTCACTGCATTTGGCAAAACACTACATTAATGTCTTACCAGAATGCAGTGCAAAAACTGGTTCTGAAAACTATTTACTTTACTGTGACGTAATAATATACTTGTTTTTCTATCAATAACACAACATTGTTGCACTCCTACCACTATATTCAAGGTTGTGTGGGTTAGAAAGAGGGGAGCATTTCTTCCTCTTTTATACTTATATATATATATATATATATATATATATATATATATATATATATATATATATATATATATATATATATATGTGTGTGTGTGTGTGTGTGTGTGTGTGTGAATAAAACAACATTTGTGATGAGTAATTTGAACCCCATATATACCCAACGCAAATTATTTATAATACATACAGCAACCTTTATATATTTATTTGTTAGTTTAGGTTAGGTTGGTTAGGTTAGATTACTTTGATTATGTTAGTTATGTCAGGTTAGGTTAGATGTTCGCAAGTGAGACTGGTGGAAGAGTGAAAATTTACCAAAACTAATACAATGAAAGTTACTTACCAGTTCCATTACGATGCTCTCGGAATTTCTGCAGCTTCGTCCTAGCCTTGGAGCTGATGGTGAACCACCTTTTCTTCACCTCTAAGGCCGTCCTCCCATGGTGGAACTGGGTATTCAGTTCGGCTGTGATGCTTTCCCAAATGTTGTGTTTCTTTTTATTGGAAACACCAACATGCTTGAAACTGCTTCTTAGTACATGGACTTCGTCCCTGTACATTATTGCCAGCTGGAGAGACTCATCCTCTCCCCAGTTTGCTTTCCTTTGCCGCTTGCCTTCGGATTCCATGGTGTGTTGCTTCTTCCAGCAGGTGTGTGGGAGAAAGCCGTGCGGATGCTCCGTGCAGACGGGAGCACGTTGCAGCGCATTTTCTCAAAACTAATTCCTATTTTACTGTTTCTAACTCCTCCAAAAGTCGTAGTATGAAGTCAAAACAATTTAAATCCAAGAAAATAATGCCAAGAACCTATTTCATTCCATATATTTAAAGTTGACAAATTGTGAGCGTGCGTTCTAGCGGCAGAGGGTGAATGAGATATGACCCACGACTTCTGGACGACCATAAGACTGACTCTCATAAATTCTGTTAGCTATGTGCGTTAGTTATGGTCGTCCATATAACTATGTAGAATACGGGCCCAGGGTCTTAAGAGCCATCTAAGAGGTCAGTTATTGCTGGTCTGCGGAGGTGAAGAGACGACAGTGAGTGGAGGAGTGCCATGCGGCTGGAGTGGTGACGAGGACAGTGTAGTAGGTGTTCTGGGGTGTCCGGTTGTGTAGGGCACCAAGGGCAGTGGGGGTCCTCTGTCATGCCCAGCTTGTGTAGGTGGGAGTTTAGGCGGCTGTGTCCAATTCGGAGTCTGGTGACGGCAGTGTCAAGGGCACGGGTGGGGGAGTAGGTCCACCAGTGGTGTCATGTGTCTTGTCTAATGCGTCCAAGTGAGGTGTACTGTAAGGCGTTAATCAGGTCTGTGTCCCAGTGTAGTTTATAGGCTGTGTGGAGGTTAGTCAGAGAGTCCGTCTGGTCAGTGGGGAAGGGGTGGGAGTGTGCCTCCGCTGCCGCTCTGTCGGCCACTGTGTTACCCATGACGCCAATGTGTGAGGGGACCCACTGAAGGTGGATGGAGAAGCCAGAAGAGGATAGTTGGAGAAAAAAGTGGTGAATGGTGAAGCAGAGGGAGTGGTGTGTTTTAGGGTGGTGACGCCGGATGAGTTGGAGGTCTGAGAAGAGAGTGACTGAACAAGGGAAGGTGAGTGTGGTGGCAAACCCGAAGCCCTCTTTGATGGCAAAGAGTTCTGCCGTCAGAATGGAGGCAGAGGCAGGCAGCCTCCAGGCAGTGGCAGTGGAATGTACTGGGATATACATTGCAGCCCCAACAGAGGGAGGTACTGGGAGGTGGGAGCCGTCGGTGTATATGTGGAGGGAGTTATGGTATTGAGTGTGCAGGAGGTTGTCGAAAATTATCCTGCCCTGCACCGGACAGTGTGCCTTTGACCATTGTGTATCTGTGTGCAGTGTCAAGGATATTAAGGAGGAAAGGGGAAACCAAGGGCCCAAAGGGGAAGTCTTCTCGAGAGTGAGAAAGGAGGGGGGGGGGTCACCTAGAGGGAGGCAAAGAAGAAGAGGGCTCTTTCTACAAAAGGCGTGTGGGCTTGATATGGTAGGGGGCCAAGAAGTGGTGCCCTACTCTGTCGGAGGAGGAGGGAGTGGCAGCTAGGGGAGGATGCAAGTTTGGTATAGGTGCGGACAAGGAGGGTGGAGCGTCGGTGTGACGTGAGGATAGGGAGGATTTTGCGTGCAGGGCTGTGACTGGGGAGGACTTGAAAGCTCCCAAGGCTATACGAATGGCTGTGTTTTGAATTACATCCAATTTATGGAGAAGTGAAGGTGAAGCCGCCCAATAAACCTCACATCCGTAGTCTAAGCGACTCCGGATATAGGCACAATAGAAACGAAGGAGGGTATGCCTGTCCGCACCCCACTTGACCCCTGCAAGGGACTTCATTAAATTTAATCTTTTGAGGCATGAGGTCATCAGGTAGTGTATGTGATGGCCCCAGGTTAGACGGGGACCATCCACTACTAAGCCTAGAAACTTATGTTGGGTTTTAAAGGGAATGGGTGAACCTTTGATAGTGCATGCATATTTGCACAACATTATTAATGACAGACTCCCCCTCATTCTATTGCGTTCAGCGAGCGACTGTAGTGATGACTGACCACCATCATCTCAACATTCTGCCGACAGCAGTACGACATTTCTACTCCCAGCGCATGCGCAGAAGCGATGTCGCCACTTCTGAGACGGTCGTCACTTTTACCCGCCACACCACCACAAAAACACTTTTTCTTGACTTGGTGCCGAAATATTATTATCTGGCTTACAAACTTTCCTTAAAACTTTATTTAAAGTAAAACATAGCTACTGTACATTTATTTGAAATGATTTGGCGACATTAATTTCCTTTTTGTTATGGTTGCCGAAATTAATGTCAGCGCCGAAAATAATTCTACACCGTACATAACCAAAACTGAGCTGCATAATCTAGGTGGGGTCTAACTAGCGCTAAATACAACCTCAGAATGACCTCAGAACTTCTATTTATCACATACCTACCAATAAATCCCAGTATCTTTCTATTTATCCATGTCTAACTATAATACACTGTTCCCTGGGGCACAAGTCACTGCTTACTTGAACTCCCAAAAAGTCCCTTCCTAAAGTAGAGTCATTTAATGTGTAGTCTACAGACCAATTACTGGTAAAGGTTCGTAAGACGACCTATTCGATATCTTTTTACCTTTGGCATGCACTGCAAATTCAACCTCAGAAACTTCTAAAGATCACCTCAAACAGTTATTCCGCTGAATTACAGAAAAAAAATACAATTTATTTTAAGTTACATTAGGTTTGGTTAGGTTACCTTAGGTTTTGTTTTGTTTGGTTAGGTTACGTTAGGTTTAGTTTGGTTAGGTTAGTTTTGGTTAGGCTTATTTAACTGCAGCTCTGGGAAGGTTATGCTAACAAAGTTATTTTATTCGGTAGATTTTTACATCTTCACCAGAATGGCATGTGGCTACGAAAAAAAATGGCTTGTTTTCTAATTGCCCTTGCTATATGATAGCTTCTAACATCTACATCTTCATTACTAAACACTGTTGATTCAATGTACTAAACTCATATCTGGAACACCTGGATACTGACAAATTATAGATCGAAGTGCTTAAAGATACGTTGTCATCCACTATTCATCCGCTATTGGTACGGCCTGTGCCTTATTATTTACCTGGTAAAGCATCTTTCAAGTTATGTTATGTTGATTATGTTATGTTAGGTACGGTTTGGATCGGTTAGGTCGGTTATATAAGCTTTTTACCTAAAACTTAAGGCACATGCCGTATCTATAAGCGAGCATTATGAGGATACAACATTCGTTAGGTTATGTTTAGATTAGGTTAGGTAATGTTATGTTAGGTACGGTTTGGTTCAGTTATATAAGCTTTTTATATTATATTATACCAAAGTTAGGCACGTGCTGTATCTATAAGCGAGCATTTAAGTACGGCTGCCGTACCTGTAAGCTGTGCTATTATAGATAGTACGCCACATACTCATTTCATGACATTACTGGCATTAATCAGGGTAAAGCTGTGCTTTACCCTGATTAAAGCTATGCTTTACCGCTTTACCATACAGTATTATCACATTTGTGTATTCAACGCACTATTTTTCTACTAAGGTGGCGTCATTTTCCACAATTAAGGTGGGAATCAGTATATTTTACTCAAATAAGTAACTATTTACTCTCTCTGGGCCACCATATTTCCTTTTTGTCGGTGTTTTTATAGGGGAATCCGGGTTGCAAGCTGAAATCCGTCTCCCAAGACACCTCCATGCAGTCTTCGAAGCCGAGTCTTTTCGGCTTGGAACTGTCTTCGAATCCTCCAAGCCGAAAGTAGACGACAAAAACGCGCCAGGCGGGATTGACTTGGATTTACCGAAGACGATCTTCGAAGCCGTGGATGACGAAAACGCGGCTTAAGAGGTGAGACAACTTTATTTTGTAGACTCAGAAGTGCGCCTGACGACCCAGTTTATTCAACCCTGGACATGCAAAATTGGCAGCGAAATAAAACAGGTCGTCTGCATTGAAATATACAGGGTCGCGAGGTTTTGAGTGCATTGAAATGTTGCACTCTAACCCGATATTACCGAGCTACCAGATAATACTAAGAAAAACTGAGCCTACCATCGTGTTCGTGATACATTGGTGTATATCATGAGCAAATAATATTTACAGTAACTACATTTATATCAAGATAATTGAAGAGAAATGAAATAATGTATAAACATTTTTCACACATGTTTTACTTCAACTCGCTGTAACTAACTTAGTTTTACTCGTATGGAATTTTAAATTACTGATTCGAAATCTGCACACTTTTCCGATTCTGATGGTATGTAACAAGTACTGATAAAAGAAAACATTAGATGATTAAAATGTCCGAGAAAGTTGTTAGGAGCATATTTCCTATACATCTAACTGGCCACTGGCCAGTCAGGCATCAGATTGTAATCATTATAATTCATGGGGCATTTTAACCACGTAATGTTTTTGTTATCAGTACTTGTTATATACTATCAGGATCGGAAAAGTGTGGAGATTTCGAATCAGTGATTTGAAATTCCATACGAGTAAAACTAAAAGAGATACAGCGAGTTTAAGTAAAACATGTGAGAAAAATGTTTGTACACTATTTAATTTTCCTTCAATTATCTTATAATAGATGTAGTGTTACTGTAAATATTATTTGCTCATGATATACATCAATGTATCACGAACACGATGGTAGGCTCAGTTTTTCTTAGTATTATCTGGTAACTCGGTAATATCAGGTTAGAGTTCAACATTTCAATGCACTCAAAACCTCGCGACCCTGTATATTTCGGCGGCCAGGCTAGTGAGCCACTGAGGGTGAGCAACGCACTGTGAAGGAATGAGTCGTGCGTCTGGCAGTGATACAGACGACCCAGCTTACTCAAGGCGATCCATATTATTTCGCTACACTGGTGTAGCGAAATAATCCGTCCTGTTGAAATAAACAGTCCTGTCTGCATCACTGCCTACTGCACGACTCATTCGCTCACAAGTGCGACTCTGACCCTCAGTGGATCACTAGCGGGGCCTCCGAGATATACCGAGTCTCGAGGCTTTGAGTGCATTGAAATGTTGAACTCTAACTCGATGTTACCAAGCTACCAGATAATATTATGAAAAAATGAGCCTACCATCGTGTTCGTGATACATTGATGTATATCATGAGCAAATAATATTTACAGTAACACTACATCTACATTGAGATAATTGAAGGGAAATGAAATACAGGAAGTACTCGTTTTACGATAGCTATGTGTTCCTTGAAACCCTATCGTAAACCGAAATATCGTATACCGAACCCATTTTTACATGTATTAGATAGGGATGCGTTCCAGCACATTGCCAAAGTCACTCCTTCAGGTTCAGATACATACATAAAGACATACCTTAGTGTAAAAATAAACAAATTGAATGTAAATAATAAAGAAAAGAATATAATTATGCAATCATCTGATCAGCTGATGCGGGCGACGTAGGCGGTGAGGTGGAGGTCGAGGGTGAGGCGAGCGATTCAAAACCTGAAGTTGATTGCTCTGTTGAAGTGAATGGTCCAGCTGATGTTGATGGGCTGGCATGTTTGAAGAACGTCGAGATTGTTGACTGTTTGGCACAAGGTTTCACTGTGTTTGTAATGGTGGCGCGGGAATGACTAGTTGTCGGAGTTGGCCGCCGATTTGGCCACACCCAACTCGCCACGCCAATTTTGGCACCTTTTTTTAATATTGTAACTGCGAATCAAGTATCGTAAATCGAAAAAAGGGTACTAATTGGCTAGTATCGTAACTGCGAATTTAACGTAAACCGAACTATCGAATAGCGAGGACTTCCTGTAGTGTATAAACATTTTTCTTACATGTTTTACTTAAACTCGCTGTATCTCTCTTAATTTAACTCTAATGGAATTTTAAATCACTGATTCGAAATCTGCACACTTTTCCCATCCTGATGGTATGTAACAAGTACGGATGTATATCCGTATGCTGTTGCATTAACTGATTATCTGCTATAAACAAACCAATATTCCAGATTTGTGAGCACATGAATCATGTGATATAATAAAAAAAATGACGTAATTATGCAATTAAAGTAACCTGAAATTTCTTTAAGTAGGAATAGAATACCAGCCACAACCCCATACTTCCCATGTTGAGTTTCAAAGCGTATTGGACCCTGAATTTGGTATGTATTTACTGTACTTGTACTTTATGCATTTAGTGCATTTATGTGGTTACATAACTGAACTTTCAAATTTTAGTACAGAAACTGCATCATTGCATTTGAGGCAGCCCATAGCTGAAGATGGGAACCTATACCTAATCCTGTACTAATATCAATATTGTATTTGAAACAAAGTTACATGCATGCTATCTTTGCATCCTCAGGATCATTACATGTTGACAGTGTGAGACACACTAAACGTCAAACTTCACCAATGAAGAAGGAAATAAGAGAGAAGATAGGTGCAGTATACTGTACAGTACAGTGCAATTCATTGGATTGTTACATTCTTTTTTATGTATTTCTTGTATTTGACCAATACATATAGAATGGCTTGTCAGGCATTATGTCAATAATTTCAATAACAACTTATTAATCATCATCATTATTTAATGAAATGGGACATTGTTAATGTATGTATATATGAATAACTGATACATAGCAGTGTCATGATACTTTTAAAATGTTTCAGAGGTTTGTGGGAGAAGTTACGCAGGCAAAACATTTCCTGCACCCTGTGCAGTGTCTTCTGCATGTGATGCTGCTGTAACTCATGCAGATATTGAAGTAGCACATGTGTTGGACCAGCCTCTACCACATGCAACCACTTCCACTATACTTGGTATGTATTGATATACTGTAATATTATATATTTTATGTATTGTCTCTCTGATGTGCAGTGATTTCAATATATACACTAATGCCCGCTCCATCGCGGGGGATATGTTCCAGACCCTCCCGCGATAAGTGAAAATCCGCGAAATAGAAATACCCTATTTAAATACACCCTAGGCATGTTTTAATAACTTTTACAGTACTTTTAAAAGCATTTTAAGGTCCTTAAACACACTTTTAAAATAATAGAAACACATTTAAACACATAAAAGATATTGAGAGAGAGCAAGAGCAATGGATAACTTTTACCTTGCAGATTGTTCACAGCCTGCACTGGTTTCCTGACGCTGATATAACTGCCACATTAATAAATCAACCCAACTACTATTTGTCTCCGTATTTCGGTAAATAGCATCCTCCAGCCATCCTTACCTATTTCATTGTGTAGATCTTTTATCTTTCTGAGTATTTAGATAGTTGAACTAGGTAAGCAAATTAAGAAATAACCGTAATATTAAAATTTAAATGATTACGGGGTTCAGCGGGCGACACCCCCGGTTAGGACGTTAGGTATGGTTAGGTTTGATTTATTTTTGGTTTGATCATTTTGCCGAGAAATGGTTATCATATTAATTCAAAACACATATATATCCATCATAATAATATAATTTTGTCTTGAAAATAAGAGGATACTGTTTTCCAAAAACTTATCTTTTTCTCTCCCTCGTTGACTGATGCGTTCACGTTGCCATCCACATTTTTCTCAAAAATTTTCATATCATCATACCCCTACAACGTGTTGCTGTATTGTAAAATAATTTTTCACATATATTTCAGGAAATAATATAACTATATGGGGATAAGAAATTAATTTTTTTGCTAAAAAATTGCTTTGTTAAGCTCCATTGGGGAGGTCCCCCAGCTCCCAAGCCTGCGTCACCAAAGGTTCCAATTTCGGGTATTGATACAAACAAACAACACCGCGAAAGATGACTGTGAAATCGGATTTGTTGATGGTGGTGGAGATCACTGCTCATTGGTAACGATCATGACTATAGGAAGCAACTGTGAAATCAGCCCCTTGAACACAACAGCCAATCAGCGGCCGAGAAAACAATACCGACGCTCTGATTAGCTGAATCAGTAAGTACGGCTATTCTATTGTGATGCGCGAGATTTAAACTCATAAACAATGCCGCGGAATGCCGCAAAATGGCGAAAATCTGCGCGATATAAAAAATAATGTCTTACAAAAAAAAACGCGAAATACTGGGACCGCGAAAAGTGAACCGCAATATAACGAGGAATTAGTGTAATCATAAGTTTGATACATTTTAGTGAAGGTAATACTGTATAAAATTATATTAGCATTTACAATATTCATGCTAGTATGAATGCACAGCATTGTAGCAAAATTATTTCTTATACACACAATACTATACTTCCTGTGCAGTGAGATAACAATATTGAGTGGTGGTGTTTGCGCATGTAATAATATATGTTTTAATATGCTTCAGCACAAACAAGACAGGGAAGACCGAAAATTGTTTCTAGCCACATCCTTGCAAGTCAGAACCTTCGTCAATGCAGAATGCACATTAAAAGACTCCTTGCTGAAGTTGCTATGTTGAAGGCCCAATCATCCCAAGGTACTGCCACTAAATCTAAGCAACATAACATTATTAAGGAGGTTGGAAAGTACTTGAGTGGTGCACAACTGGATTTTTTTAGATCTCAATTGAAGTTGTCTGGAGTGTCAAGGAAGGGGAGGCGTTACACTAAAACTGATAAGTCTTTTGCATTAAGTATTTATCAAAAAAGCCCTAGAACTTACAAGTACTTGTCCAAGATGTTTGCTTTACCAAGTACTAGAATGCTGCGGTACTGGATGAATGATTTTGAGTTTGGGGTTGGATGGAATGAAAATGTATTCAATCTTTTGAAGGAAAAAGCTAAATCAATGATGAAAAACAGAAGGTGTGCAGTGTAATGCTTGATGCCATATCTATCAAACGTGGGTTTATTTTATAACATCAGCAAAGATAAAGTGGATGGCATTGAGGATTTAGGGTTATATGGCAAATCAGATAGATTAGCAAAATATGCAATGGTGTTTATGGTGAAGGGATTGGCAAAGAAATGGAAACATGTTGTAGGTTATTTCTTTTTTCATAATTCTATTAGATCAGAAATCCTAAAGAAAATGGTAAGTGACTGCATTTCAAAATTACAGGATGCAAAATTAATACCTAAAGCAGTCATTTGTGACCAAGATGGATATAGGTTCCTTGGAGGCAGTCTACAGAAGAATGACCAAGATGATCCAGGGGCTGAGAAATTTACCCTACAAAGATAGGTTAAAACGTCTTAATCTCCACTCCCTAGAGAGAAGAAGGGCAAGAGGGGATATGATTGAGGTGTTCAAATGAGTAAAAGGAATTAATAAGGGAAACATTGATCAGGTTTTAGAATTTAGTAGTCAGGATAGGACACGTGGAAATGGGTACAAGATAGAAAAACTTAGATTCAGGACAGACATAGGTAAATATTGGTTCACTAACAGAGTCGTGAACGATTGGAATAGGCTGGGTAGACACGTAATAAGTGCTGAGTCAATAGGTAGCTTTAAAAGACGGTTGGATCAGAGTATGGATAGGGATGACAGGTGGGATGGCTAAATATTGGATTATTCCAAGGGTGGGGGACAAGGAGCTGCCTCGTGTAGGTCATTAACTGGCCTCTTGCAGTCTCCTCATTTCTTATGTTCTAAAATGTGGACAATAACAGATCATTTCCAAGATCAAGATCAAAATTCAAAATGGCCGCCTAGTAAACATGAACAAGATTAAGATCAAACTTTAAAAAAGCGCGCGTCAATTTTCAAGATGGCGGCTTGAAGAGGAAGGTGGAGGGAAAATATGATGGACACAAGCACAAAAAAAAAAAATAATAAATAAATAAATGCGTTAAGAAAAACTTATCTGAGTTACAAAAAAATAAATAAATAAAAGTACTTCACAGACTCAGATATCAGCAAAAAATGATAAAAAAATTTAAATGAATAGAAAAATAAAAAAATATACTCAAGTGTAGTCCTTTGTAGTGGAGTCCAGTGGAGTGAATGTGGAGTCCCTCGGATGTGGAATCCACGTAGTGGATGAAGTGAGTCCAGTGGAGTGGATGTAGAGTCCCTCGGATGTGGAATCCTCGCAGTGGAGTCCAGTGGAGTGGATGTAGCGTCCCTCGGATGTGTTGCTCGGCCAGAGACAAAAGGTGATGGAGTACTTGAAGTAGTAGTAGCAGTAGCTGGGCAGTATATAACTTCAGTGGTAACTATGCGTAGATTCCAGGTCAGGGCAGGTCAAAAAAAGCTTGTTGGTGTTTTGCGTTGCAGAGACCATGGCTTGCATGATGGCGTCTTTGGAGACAAAGATGCGGGTAGACCCCAAAACTTTTCTTATTTCCTTTCTCTCTGTCCAGCTTGATTATCCCACCGCTGCCACCACTTGTAGGAGGTTGGAGTTAGGGTAGCAGTGGTTAATAAGGTTCGGAGAACGTGACGTGGGTTTATTATTCAATAAACAAAATTGGACAGAGGATTGACAAATCTAGTGCGACCTTGCCGTTGGAATGCTTGGGGCTCTCTGTCTGTGGGCTGGTGTCTTGGCGGGCTGCTCTGTTTCGCGGGCATCTGAGAGGGAAGGGGGGTGTCTCGACGCGGTGTTGCCACGTCACAAGATTATATAATTGGGAGCGCGCCAAATACCAATGTATAACAATGATATATATATATATATATATATATAATAATACCTCAGCTCCCTACAACTGCTTCCTTTCCTTCCTGACACTCTCAATTTCACTGTTCCACCACTTCTTTCTTACTTTACCCTTTTTTCTCTTACTTGTTTTTCCTATGCTTGCCTCTGCAATTTTGGTTATTTTCCTTACTAGTCTATCATTCAATTTCTCTACACCTCCCTCTGCACTCAAACCATTTTCATCTATCCTCCAAGCCTCTTTATCTAACTCTTCTCTAAACCCAACCCAGTCTGCCGTTCTAAGTTTCCATCTTTCTTTCCTCTCTTCATTCGTATATACACGGTTTACTTTCATACATTTATACTCCATCACCAAGACATTGTGGTTGCTCGTAACCGATTTTCCTCTCCTCATCCACCCACATGCTACTCACTTGTTCTCTAGCTTTCTGAATCACTACAATATAGTCTATAGATGATTCACTCTCCCTTCCACACCATGTCACTTTCCCTTCACCCATGGTCAAATTCGGGATTTCTAGCTCATTCACCTCTGCAAAATCTAGCAACAATTGGCCATTCCCATTCACTTCCTCGCCTAGTATTCCTATGTGACCATTCATATCTCCCATCACAATCATACTTTCACCTTTACTCTGTTCTACTATTCTTTGTACAATTATATACTTCCTTTCATTCTCAGCTCTCGCTCCTGTTCCTAACACCGTCATATAGAATATTGCCACCAGAAAACTTTCTTTCCCCTTACCTCCCTTGTATTCTAACCGTGCTGCCAAAATATCTTCACTCATTTCACACTTACCTACATCTAACTATTCTACCTCTATCCCTGCATCTACTCTCACGAGCACACCTACCCTACCACCTTTCTTCTGCCATTTACTCCTACCCTTACCAATCATATTGTAGGTCTCTGAAGTCAACTCTACTCTTTCTCTCATTTGAGTTTCTGTCACATCGACTACATCAATGTTCCATTCATTCATTTCCCTGCTGAGGTCTTCCATTTTTTCCATATTCCAACCTCTCACATTCACACATGCCAACCTTACATTTCCTCTCGTTCCTTGGAGTCACTCCCTCCAAGAAGCTAACCCCATAGTCCCCTGCATCCTTGCACTCCATTTTCATTTTCAAAACCTCCTCTTGTAGCTTCCTATTGGTCTCTGTTCTCATCTCTTCATAATCTTTGTTTTCCCGTGGGCGTCGCATGACTCCTACCACTGCCACACGTACAGTGTCCAGGAGGCGGTATCGCCACTGTGGCATGTAAAAGTGACGACCATCGAAAAAGTGGCGACATCGCTTCTGCGCATGCGCTGGGAGTAGAAATGTCGTACTGCTGTCGGCAGAATGTTGAGGAGATGATGGTGGTCGGTCATCACTACGGTCGCTCGCTGAACGCGATAGAATGAGGAAGAGTCTGTCATTAATAAAGTTATGTAAATACGCATGCACCATATCATTTCTGTTATACATATATATATATATATATATATATATATATATATATATATATATATATATATATATATATATATAAACGAGTGGGTGGTCAGGTGGCAGATGAATTGTATTATTGACAAGTGTAGAGTAATGAATGTTGGTCGGGAAAATGGTCAATTTCCAGTTTCACCTAACCAGCGATTTTCTAATGCGCCTCGTGTTTTTCTGATTCATGTAATGAATTGATTGATTTTCTATCTCTTCTGTCGCAAAGGGCTAGTTTTCAAACAATGACTGTTTTTCAAGTCATGCCTACCCCTCATCCCCAATGATCTTGGGGGATCTGTGGGAAATCGGGCGCCCAGCTAGGAGGATATTACGTGAGTTCTGGTTAGGTTGGGGGGGTCTGGGGGCTTGCCTCCCCAGTCAAGAGGTTACTACGTGAGTTCTGTTTAGGTTTGGTTAGGTTGGGGAACTCTGGGGGCTTGTCCCCGCCTATAAATTGTCCGGGAAAATCCTCACAACAGGTACAACATAAGCAAGATAAAACTGAATAGATCAGAATGTGAGAGATATTTGGGTGTACTGGTTAGCTCAGACCTCCATCCCAGAAAACAATGAATTGAAGCTAGAAATAGGGCTAATAGGTTGTTAGGATTCATTACTAGGAGTATTAAAAGTAGAAGTGCTGAGGTTATTCTGAAGTTGTATTTAGCGTTAGTCAGATCTCACCTCGACTATGCAGTACAGTTTGGGTCACTGTATTATAGAATGGATATGGGAATGCTAGAGCCAGTGCAGAGGAGGGTGACAAAAATGCTACAAAGGATTCGTAATTTTAGTTATGAGAGGAGACTAAAGCTTTTGAAATTACACTCACTGGAGAGGCGTAGAGTAAGAGATTATCTGATTGAAGTATTTAAGTGGGTGAAGGGTTTTAATAAGGGGAATGTAGGATAGTTTTTTGCGGTCAGTAGTCAGGATAGAACAAGAAATAACAGATTCCAACTGGAAAAATATAGATTTAGAAGAAAAAAAATAGGCAGAAATTGGTTTACAAATAGGGTGGTAGATGATTGGAACAGACTTAGTCAGCAGGTGAGTGATAAGGGGAGTGATAAGGGGAGTGATAAGCGGATATTATTCTATTTGAATTCTTTAATTTTCTATGCGCTTGAACATATCCCTGGAACAAACTAAATTTAATTTCGACTAGGAAAACATGTGTTGGTTAATTAAAATAGAATAGACATAAACAGTATATTTTTAATTAATCCACAGCATGTATAGCAGTTCGTCTTAATAGATGTCCTTGAACATTAACTATTAATTCCAATTTTACAAGGGATACTAATTTTTGGGGCTAATTAAAATGCGGTCAACACAAGAAATAATTTAATAATTCCTCTACATGTACAAATCCATTGTATGTATGTATGTATGTATGTTTGAATCAAGAGAGGTGCTTGTGTGTAAATACAACATATTGTTACGGCACACACCCCTTTTTCACTTCCCTCCAAGGCAGGGTGTCGCCAAACACGTTACCTCTCCTTACCTGAGGTAACGCCCTCCTGAGAATCGTGTAGCGGGGGTTGGCGAGACGGGAAAAGGGGTTTTTAACACACAAATCACACACAGACAACAACACTTCTCCTTTCCTAGTATATTTACAAACAGCACGCTTACAGGGTACAGCACAATAGTACAGCCTCATGTCATGCCGGGGGCGGGTATTTTTAAGATTTATTTCTAGATTGTTTACTTTTTTCTTATGCTGTTTATGATTACCATTTACCATTTATTACCACCTCCCGGTCATGCTCTGGGGTTTATCCTAGGATGTTATTAAGCGGGTCGGTATTTCACTGCCACCACCTACTATGAGGGAAGTAGGACCCCTTTCGAAAGTTGGCCATTGGTCAATGTTGTTGTAATTTTGGTAGTAATCAACCTTAGCCACAAGGAGTCACTCTGTTACCACTGGGGGAATCTTATGTCACGAATGAAATAACTTCTAATTTTCTTTGTATAATTATTATTCACCAACAAGAGAAAAACTACTAACTTTTCACATCCTTTTCCACAAGTTGACATACAGTGTAATTATTCCGTTATCGGGTACAAAAGACCTCAATAAGGACTGGTGGTCACTCCACAGACTAACTTCACTTTGATTAATACACAAAATAAATTAATTCACAAATTTTTCCTAGTTTTAACACTGTCCAACTTAATCTTCACTTTCCAGACTTATTTCTTAAACAAAACATATGATCCAAAATACGACAAACATCTAATGGGGAAACCAATGTGAGTGTGTGTGTGTGAATATGTGTTGGTGTGGCACTGGGTGGGAACCTGTTCGTAGGGGAAGAAGGACGTCGACTCAGTTAAACAATACACTTTCAACACACTCAAAAGGGGATAATACTTTTAACAATATAAATATTAATGTGAAAGGGATATATAATGACCAATGAAACATATTTAAGGGTGGAAAGAGAACCATGCGGTCTCAGATGCAGCCCCATAATAAAAATGGAAGAATTGCTATTATTAATTAATAATCAGCCTTAAAAAGGCTTTAAATGACTTTACATGTTCAAAGGGAAGATTATTGATTACATGAGAACACTGAATGATTAAGGATTAAGGAAATATTAAGAGATGTTTAGGTAACACTCAATACACCGACCTGTTCGTAGGGGAAGAAGGACGCCGACTGAGCTTAAAACAATGCATGCCCGCGGAAGCAGGATAGCGTCTATAAGGGTGACTCATTAAGAATTTTTTTCTTACATTTGATTTCTATAATTACAGATCATTGAGATATGAGATTATTACTAAATTATACAAAATTAATTTTGGTGTAGAAAAAGTGTTACTACTTAAGCTAATGAATTTGATTTCAAATAATACATGAGAAAAACCGTGATTACTTGATAACTAGCTGGGATATGGCGCGAAAACTGTGTTTGGGTAATGTTAATAACATGTTACATCATCTTTTGTCTTATCAAACTTATGAATGGAAATCTAGTTTAGTTAATTACTTTAAGATATAGAGGTTGCTTTTAATTGGAAATGAAGGTTACTTAAGCTAATATAAGGAAATAATTCTCTTTTCATAGAAAACTGATTTAAAGAATGGTAGGGGGGGGGGTACTGTACAAGACATAAAGATTTCGGGCATTACATGAGATTCCCCTTCGTTTTGAAACTTTTTTTCACACCAGAATTCAGACTGGATAATGACTGAAGGCACATTTTTTTTACAAAAAAAAAAAAATTTCAGTGTGTGGGTACATAATGAACAATGTTAGGTTACATAGCAAGGTCAATATTCAACTTGATTTTCACAACAGGACTTAACATCCGACAGTTCCCATCCATCTTTAGATAATAACTACAACTTCAGTGCCTTTATCTTGAAGCTACAGATTAATGGCACATTTACAAACAGAACTCTGTTACAATACACTTTCCACTAGAGTTTCTCACCCCAGAATTCACCCGGAAGAATGTGCAGACGACTTGTCAAACTAGAGCAAGTCCAGCACACTCGGTTGCAAGATGACCTTCTGGACCCTGACCTTTCATTCTTAACAGATATATAAATAAATTTTCAGTCACCTTACCCCATTCACTCATCACATCCATTCACCGTTCGTATCCGCAGCAGGGAAATCCGTACGAAGCAAATGACAGAGCTCGACAACGTCCTACTGTACTAATCCACCATTCTCCATCGGAAAACTGTATTGATGGCAAACCATCCACGGTCCCTCCATAAAGTGAGTTAACTCTCTTTCTACTACTACTATTCAAGAAGACATTTTAGAAACATACCAGGACTCAAACTAGGTCCAGTGGGAAAAAGTGTGATCGGTAAAGATACCTTATCACATCTGCCGGTAACTTCACATCATTCCTACTAAGTTGATTAACAATCCTTACTAATACCAAAAAAAAATAAAATTACATTTACAATATATGGAAACATTGAGAACACTACTTTCTACTATTGATTACCATTTTCTTAACCTGCATGGAGGTGTACGCAATCTGGGGGGAAACTGGGCCTCTGGAGGGTTGACGGGGGGACACTAGGACTCTGGAGGGTTGGTAGGGGAACACTGGGGTTTTGGAGGATTGGCAGGGGAACACTGGGGCTCTGGAGGGTTGGCAGGGGAACACTGGGGTTTTGGAGGGTTGACAGGGGAACACTGGGGCTCTTCAGCTTCTTCGGGGGCACTGAGAATGTTAGGGAGGATAATCTTGGGAGGACGGTGTAGGCTTCCGGTGATTCCATTTCTGCGGGAGGGGTTGCAGGGCGTGTCGTGGCAACAGTGGACATGGTGTCTCGGGTAGAGCTCCTAATACTGCCTGGGTACGTGCTCTCCACCACTGTCACGGATGATGGTCCTCGGTGCTCCGAAGTCAGCCACAAGTGTGTGTTTTTGTTTGTGTGTATTGTGTTTTGGGAGGGAAAATTTTTTTTTCAAACATACTGTACTGGTCTACAATGCTGAAGCAAAATGTTTTACAAGTTATACAATTCCTTGGCACCTTACTATGTCTTCCACTTAAATTTTCCACATGGTAACGAGGTGTGCCAGCTCTAGCCAAGTAATTTATTACTTTGATTCATCCCACCGCTAAGCCACCAGTGTCATGCCGGGGGGCGGGTTATGATCGTGTTTTGGGGGGAAGAATTTAACAAAACAAATTTTTTCCTTTCATTGTCCACAAGTTGACATACAGTGTAATTATTCCGTTATCGGGTACAAAAGACCTCAATAAGGAAGAAGGAAGAAGGACGTCGACTCAGTTAAACAATACACTTTCAACACACTCAAAAGGGGATAATACTTTTAACAATATAACAAATATTAAGGTGAAAGGGATATATAATGACCAATGAAACATATTTAAGGGTGGAAAGAGAACCATGCGGTCTCAGATGCAGCCCCATAATAAAAATGGAAGAATTGCTATTATTAATTAATAATCAGCCTTAAAAAGGCTTTAAATGACTTTACATGTTCAAAGGGAAGATTATTGATTACATGAGAACACTGAATGATTAAGGATTAAGGAAATATTAAGAGATGTTTAGGTAACACTCAATTCTTTTCATAGAAAACTCATTTAAAGAATGGTAGGGAGGGGTACTGTACAAGACATAAAGATTTCGGGCATTACACTCAGGTCACAGAGTTCCCCACAAGAGGTTCACCCAGAACACACAGCCTCCACAAGTCCACACACAGCAACCTCCACACAGCCATGCACTCCCTTAGTGAGGACAGGGCCTAAGGAAGCCAGGGATGCCATTTCTCCGGCCACCCTGTCCACTTCCCTCCAAGGTCCTGCCCTTCACTCGCCCAGGATGCACACAACAACCTCCACACAGCCAGTCAGCCACTCCCTTAGTGAGGACAGGGCCTAAGGAAGCCAGGGATGCCATTTCTCCGGCCACCCTGTCCACTTCCCTCCAAGGCCCTGCCCTTCACTCGCCCAGGATCGGCCTTGCACCGCTGTGTCCCTGTCTCTGTCTCTCTCACACTCCTCACTCCTTCTCCTCTCACTTCTGCACTCTCTCACTCTCTCACTCCTTCTCCTTCCAACAACCAGCCACGTCTCCCCAAACACACCCCACCACGACTGCGTATCGCTGAAAACACCGATACGTAGGTCACCTTATCTTGACACATGTCAACTCTCACACTCCTCTACATCCCCAGGGAGGGCTGAGTGACCCACCGCTCCCTGCCTCCACACTACTACACTTACAATAACTCTATTTACACAACACTATTTACATGCTAAATGCGTCGCCGCAACAATATGTC
>JAPQNM010000017.1:3447807-3467807 GCA_029783475.1 Metacarcinus magister | reverse complement strand
TCCACCCTCACCCACTCCACTCCACCCACTCCACCCACTCCACTCTCACCCTCCCACCACTCGCAATCTCCATAATCCTACCCATCCACCTATCCACCCACCCACCCACCAACCCACCCACCCTCAATCTCGCTAACATATCATACCCAACACCCACACACAACACCCACACCCACACCCACACCTGCCACACCACTACCACACCTGCCACACCTGCCACACCACACCCTTACCACACTCATCGCTCCATCTCTTTACTAATACACTTAACACACTAATCCACTGGTATTAAAAGCAGGCAACCGTCACAGTAAATTTTGATAATAATAAGAAACTGGAAAATTGAAACTGATAAAGGAGAGAATGTAGAGCGTTCTGGAAATGGAATTACTGGAGGAGGAGGAGGAGGAGGAGGAGGTAAAGGAGGAGGTAAAGGAGGAGGGAAAGGAGGAGGGAAAGGAGGAGGAGGATAATGCAATGGGAGTAAATTATGTGTATTGGATGGGTGTAAATAATGGCACGCTGGTAAGTACAATGCAGTGGTGGTGGTGGTGGTGGTGGTGGTGGTGGTGGTGGTGGTGGTGGTGGTTCTGTTTCCTCAATTCCATAGTCTTCATGGATGTATTTTGTCTTCCTTTGTAAGTCTTCTATTCATATATTGATAACCTGTCTATATATTTTTTTTTTTTACCGTTTATTTTATTTCTATTTTCACATAATTTTTCTTTCTGTATTTATTTTCCTGTAGGTTAGATTTATGTGTCGTTTTCTCACGTGCTCCTCCTTTTCCTCCTCCTCCTCCTCCTCCTCCTCCTCCTCCTCCTCCTCCTCCTCCTCTTCTACTCCTCCTCCTCCTGTTCTAGTTCTACGTCTTCCTCTTCCTCTTCCTCTGCCTCTCCCACACGCTGTTCATAGATTGAGTCACATATCCTGGTCTTTATAAACCCATCAATCTTAGATCCTCTCTCTTGTACTGCGTCACCTTGCTATCCTCCTCCTCCTCCTCCTCCTCCTCCTCCTCCTCCTCCTCCTCCTCCTCCTCCTCCTCCTCCTCCTCCTCCTCTTCTTCTTCTTCCTCCTCCTCCTCCTACACAGTGCATTAACGTCTAGCACAAACACAGATTTATTGTGTTCTGTGTCATAGCTTACGAAAGTTTACTGTTCGTGAAAGTCATTCTGCTTGTCCGTAACTTATATCTTTCTCTCTTTCTCTTTTTATTTTTCTCTCTCAATCTCTCTCTCTCTCTCTCTCTCTCTCTCTCTCTCTCTCTCTCTCTCTCTCTCTCTCTCTCTCTCTCTCTCTCTCTTCTCTCTCTCTCTCTCTCTCTCTCCTCTCTCTCTCTCTCTCTCTCTCTCTCTCTCTCTCTCTCTCTCTCTCTCTCTCTCTCTCTCTCTCTCTCTCTCTCTCTCTCTTCTCTCTCTCTCTCTCTCTCTCTCTCTCTCTCTCTCTCTCTCTCTCTCTCTCTCTCTCTCTCTCTCTCTCTCTCTCTCTCTCTCTCTCTCTCTCTCTCTCTCTCTCTCTCTCTCTCTCTCTCTCCTCTCTCTCTCTCTCTCTCTCTCTCTCTCTCTCTCTCTCTCTCTCTCTCTCTCTCTCTCTCTCTCTCTCTCTCTCTCTCTCTCTCTCTCTCCTCTCTCTCTCTCTCTCTCTCTCTCTCTCTCTCTCTCTCTCTCTCTCTCTCTCTCTCTCTCTCTCTCTCTCTCTCTCTCTCTCTCTCTCTCTCTCTCTCTCTCTCTCTCTCTCTCTCTCTCTCTCTCTCTCTCTCTCTCTCTCTCTCTCTCTCTCTCTCTCTCTCTCTCTCTCTCTCTCTCTCTCTCTCTCTCCTCTCTCTCTCTCTCTCTCTCTCTCTCTCTCTCTCTCTCTCTCTCTCTCTCTCTCTCTCTCTCTCTCTCTCTCTCTCTCTCTCTCTCTCTCTCTCTCTCTCTCTCTCTCTCTCTGTGTCACACACACACACACACACACCCACACATTCCTCACTGCGTTACATAAGCCTCTTGTTAAAAAGTTTCATTGACTTAGACAAGGACACACGTGCTCCCATTCAACTCGTCCAAGAATAACTTCCACGGCAAGATACTCATGCAATCAGTGTAGGAATATATTATAAGGGAATTAATATGCATGTATTGTATCTATTAATGACAGAACACTTCAACTAGACCATTCTCTGTGTTATTGGGTTATCTGAAGGTCCTTTTGTCTTTTTTACTTATTCCTTTTGTTTGTAGAATTTTTAAAGATTATCAGACAACTAGGTTTAAATTCTTGTATCCTCTTTTTGATCCATCTATGTTCACTCTCACCACTACACTCTATCTTGGCGGTCACCCTCAGTGTCTCTTGTACCCCGTGTTCTCTTGACTTCCGTGCCAACTCAGAAGCCTCGACGCATTCACTCGATTCTTTACATAAGTTTACTAAGTTTACCCCTTAATGCTCGCCTCCCTTACAGTAATCTCTTTAACCAGCATCGGCTGTTTGTCCCGCCACCCTCACACCATCCGTCTTGTGGGCATCTTGTAGGGAGTGTTCAGTCTTCTTGTTTTGATGCGGGGATGTGTCACCTTGGAATCTGTCGCCCTAAACATCCTGCGACTGTCTCATGTTTGCACTTTCATGTACACGCTATATCTCACATTGTATTTAGATCTTTGTCTCAGGTGTGTGTGTGTGTGTGTGTGTGTGTGTGTGTGTGTGTGTGTGTGTGTGTGTGTGTGTGTGTGGGTGTGGGTGTGTGAGATATGGCACACTCCAGCCTCCGCCACACTCTGATCTGTGCAGTAGTTTGTGTTTTATTGAAGCTGCCTCACTGTTACGACACACTCAAGCGTCGTGACACTCTTATTAATGTGTCATCAAGCTCATATTTGTGTCACTACGAACTAAAGAAATAAATGAATGTTAAGGTAAATAACGAGAACATAAACTGCCAGCCAGTGAATAGATATATACCTGTACTAAACCTGTATATTCATTCGTCCTCAGTCGTAGATATAATTACCTCTTATTTTTCAAGGCTATTCCCAGCAAATTAACACTGTAAATATTCTAAACTTTATGAGTCTAACTTACCGCGCGTGAATCCCATCCTTGTAACTTCTACTAAATACTTGTGGCGCTGAACATTTATTTAGAAAGTGTGCGTCGCTACTATATATAACCCGCGGTGGATCTTGTAACGCTTCTCACCTGTTTCCCCGCGGCACAAGAGGGAGGCTGCGTTGGATCCTCTAAGAGTCTGTTTTATGTTCACTGTTCACGTGTCTATCCCCTTCTCGACTCTTTATCATATGCTGTCACTCCTTGTCTCCCTGTGTTGTGTTGCTTCATTACTTCCACTTCCACCTGTCTGCCTTACCTTCCCCCTCACCTCCATCTGTCTGCTTTATCTTCTACTTACTTCATCATATGTCTTTGTTATCTCCTAATTTCTCTTGTTTCTCTTATTTTACTAACTCAACGAGCATCCGTCATCCACATTCACATCACTCGTTAGAACCTTCCATCCACTTCATTTTTTCCACATTATGCATTTATGTCTTCCACTTCTACTATCCTATTCACTTTTCATCCCTGTCTATCCTTCTTAACTCCACCTCGTCTCCACCTACTTATATGCCTCCCTCTCCACCCTCCTCCTCCTCCTCATCATCATCATCATTGCTTCATCTCCTCGCCGCCTCTCTTCATCGGTCCTCACGTAAACATTCCTAAATCAACAGGACGTGAGGAGGCAATAACTGGAGCCCACGTCCATTACCTCACTAGTTCAAGCGTTACCCGACCACTACTGTAGACTTGGTAAGGGTCATCTCTCTCTCTCTCTCTCTCTCTCTCTCTCTCTCTCTCTCTCTCTCTCTCTCTCTCTCTCGCTCTCGCTCTCGCTCTCGCTCTCGCTCTCTCTCTCTCTCTCTCTCTCTCTCTCTCTCTCTCTCTCTCTCTCTCTCTCTCTCTCTCTCTCTCTCTCTCTCTCTCTCTCTCTCTCTCTCTCTCTCTCTCTCTCTCCTCTCTCTCTCTCTCTCTCTCTCTCTCGCCCCCCTCAGGTACAAACTCATATAACATAAAACGGTGCTTGGATAGACAGAGTTTTAAAATGACACCAAGTGGAGCTGCTTTAGATGGCATTACAGTCAGGACATTGATGCTTATAAACTGTAATCAAACACAATGAGTCCGATGAGCTGTACTTGTATCTAAGGATTGACATAATTGTATAGCTGTTTGTAGAATTAAATAGAAAGGAAATGTAAATGAAACAATGATGCAGGAGATTAATTAACGAGTTCATAATCAGGTAATTATAATGACCTTGGAAGGGGAGGTTACATAGTTAATCAGTTCCTATGTTTTATTTATGAAGTGATTGTGTTTGTTGGACAAGAAAAGATTTACACATTATTTTCCAGAAAGCAAGATGGGAACCCGATAGAAGTAAATTAATGTTTCAGTCTATTTATTTCGTTATCAGAATACTGACATGAACAGCAGATAGTGTAAGTAATGTGAATCAACGCAATGTTGCATCTTTATCTATCTTTTACCGCTATTTTCATGCTGACTGCTCTTCTGAACTTGCTAACTGCATGCCTCCCCCCCTCCCGCGGCCTCGCTGCATAAGACTTTCTACTTCTTCTCATCCTTATTCTGTCCATCTTCCTAATGCAAGAGTTAACAAGTATCTTCACTCTTTCATCCCTTACACTGGTAAACTCTGGAACTCTCTTCCTTTGTCTGTTTTTCCACCTGCCTATGACTTAAACTCTTTCAAGAGAGGAGTGTCAAGACACCTCTAATGTTAACTGGATCTCCACCCCTTGCTTCTATTCTCCTACTGTCCTCTTTACAGGGTCTGGCGACAAGCGGGATTTTTTTTTTTTACTTATTTCTGTTTTCCCTTAGCCATTACCCTTTTAATAAAAAAAAAAAAATTAAAAAAAAATAGGTCTACCTTGAATACATGAAGAACAAATGACACATAGTTTCCTTTCCTTTAATGTCAGGATAAATACTTTGATGACGGTAAAATTCAAAAGGTTAACACACTTGCTACTTCATGTTCACTGGTGTAAGAAAAGTATTGTGTTTGCTATTCAGATAATTTAAGAATCAACCTTCTTGCTGGAAGTTTGCTCACATTCAACCTGTCCCTAAAAAGGGTGACCGCTCCAATCCTTCTAACTACCGTCCTATAGCTTTGATTTCCTGCCTTTCTAAAGCCTTTGAATCTGTCCTTAACAAGAAGATAATGAGGCATCTATCAGCTCACAACCTTCTCTCTGATTGCCAGTATGGTTTCCGTAAAGGCCGATCTACTGGTGATCTTCTTGCTTTCCTAACTGAATCTTGGTCATCCTCTTTTAGGGACTTCGGTGAAACCTTTGCTGTCGGCCTTGACATATCGAAAGCCTTCGATAGAGTCTGGCATAAATCTTTAATTTCTAAACTACCCTCCTACGGATTCTATCCTTCTCTCTGTACCTTCGTCTCTAGTTTCCTTTCCGACCGGTCTATTGCTGCTGTAGTGAACGGTCATTGTTCTTCTCCTAAAACTATCAACAGTGGTGTTCCTCAGGGTTCTGTCCTATCACCCACTCTCTTTCTATTATTCATCAATGATCTCCTAAATCTGACTCAATGCCCTATCCACTCCTATGCTGATGACACCACCTTGCATTTTTCAACGTCGTACAACAGACGCCCAACCCAACAAAAATTAAATGACTCAAGGCGAGATGCTATAGGACGCTTAACTTCTGATCTTTCACTTGTTTCTGATTGGGGCAGAGCAAACCTAGTTTTGTTCAATGCCTCAAAAACTCAATTTCTACAACTATCTACTCGACATAACCTTCCAGATAACTATCCCCTCTTCTTCAATGACACTCAACTTCCCCTCTCCACCACATTAAACACACTCGGTCTATCCTTTGCTAAAAATCTAAACTGGCAATTTCATATCTCTACTCTTGCTAAATCAGCTTCCAAGAAGTTAGGTGTCCTATGGCGTCTGCGTCCATTTTTCTCTCCCTCTCAGCTGCTTGCTCTGTACAGGGGCCTTATCCGCCCATGTATGGAGTATGGCTCACATGTCTGGGGGGGCTCAACTCACACAGCTCTTTTAAACAGGGTGGAGTCTAAAGCTTTTCGTCTCATCAACTCTCCTCCTCTAACTGACTTTCTTGATTCTTTAAGTCACCGCCGCAATGTTGCATCTTTATCTATCTTTTACCGCTATTTTCATGCTGACTGCTCTTCTGAACTTGCTAACTGCATGCCTCCCCCCCTCCCGCGGCCTCGCTGCACAAGACTTTCTACTTCTTCTCATCCTTATTCTGTCCATCTTCCTAATGCAAGAGTTAACCAGTATCTTAACTCTTTCATCCCTTACACTGGTAAACTCTGGAACTCTCTTCCTTTGTCTGTTTTTCCACCTGCCTATGACTTGAACTCTTTCAAGAGAGGAGTGTCAAGACACCTCTAATGTTAACTGGATCTCCACCCCTTCATTCTATTCTCCTACTGTCCTCTTTACAGGGTCTGGCGACAAGCGGGATTTTTTTTTTACTTATTTGTTTTCCCTTAGCTATTGCCCTTTTAATGTAAAACCGATAACTAGTCAGTCAACTTGTCCATCTGACTTATTACTGAAAATAAAGACATTAATAAAGATTACTTTATTAATAAGTTCTACGAGTAACTGAACTTTTGAATTAACCTTATATTTGGATAGATAGAGTTTCAGACCTTCCATTATTTTTTTCTTCAAGATGGTGTACTAAGTATAATTACAGCATTTGTTTTTTTGACTCGTAACGTTAACTTTCCGGACGACAAACAGCCAACCGATGCGAGGCTACGGTGAGGTTACGAGGCAATAGATAAATGCTTGAACTATACACTTTTTGTAAATAAACCATAGTGAGAATATTAGAGAAAGATCTGAAATTATTTTTGCCAAAATATGAGACAAATTCAACTCTTCAAGAAAGGATAGAGCTGTCTGTAAGGTTATGTTAAGTGGATAGGTGATGGAATTGAGTTTTTGAACACCACTGATTTTGACTTCCTCCGTCTATCCGCCAATTGAGTATTATTTTTCAATTGGTCGTCTGAAACATTACGTTTAGATATCCAGGGCAAAGAGTTAGACCGAGAGGATGAGTCATGAATGCAAGAGTGTGTGATAGTGTACAGCCTTGCGGAACACTACTACTGTTGACGAAGCACAACAACAATGGCCGCTTATCAATGCATCAATACAACCACCACAAAGGAAACTTGGCAAAAAGGTTCACAGTTGGATAAAAACTGTAGGAGGAGATTTTGGAAATTATAAATGTGTTTGTAATGGTAAGGATAATATTGATGATAACAATATAATAATAATAATGATGATAATAATGATGATACTACTACTACTACTACTACTACTACTAATAATAATAATAATAATAATAATAATAATAATAATAATAACAATAATAGCAATAATATTAATAATAGTGATAGTAGTAATAATAATATTATTAATAATGATAATAATAACTAATGATAATTATGATAATAACAACAATAGCAGTAAATAAACTGAACAAACATTTGCATGAAAAAAAACATTTAATATGCATATTCAGGTCAATATCTTAAAACATTGATAATATTGTTTTAATTGCAATAGTTGTATTATAAGGTTTGTCCAATATACTCCCGCACCGCTGTAACGAGACAACAATATACTCCCGCACCGCTGTAACGAGACAACAATATACTCCCGCACCGCTGTAACGAGACAACAATATACTCCTGCACCGTTGTAACGAGACAACAATATACTCCCGCACCGTTGTAACGAGACAACAATATACTCCCGCACCGTTGTAACGAGACAACAATATACTCCCGCACCACTGTAACGAGACAACAATATACTCCCGCACCGCTGTAACGAGACAACAATATACTCCCGCACCGCTGTAACGAGACAACAATATACTCCTGCACCGCTGTAACGAGACAACAATATACTCCCGCACCGCTGTAACGAGACAACAATATACTCCTGCACCGCTGTAACGAGACAACAATATACTCCCGCACCACTGTAACGAGACAACAATATACTCCTGCACCGTTGTAACGAGACAACAATATACTCCCGCACCGCTGTAACGAGACAACAATATACTCCCGCACCGCTGTAACGAGACAACAATATACTCCTGCACCGCTGTAACGAGACAACAATATACTCCCGCACCGCTGTAACGAGACAACAATATACTCCCGCACCACTGTAACGAGACAACAATATACTCCCGCACCACTGTAACGAGACAACAATATACTCCCGCACCGCTGTAACGAGACAACAATATACTCCCGCACCACTGTAACGAGACAACAATATACTCCCGCACCACTGTAACGAGACAACAATATACTCCCGCACCGCTGTAACGAGACAACAATATACTCCCGCACCGTTGTAACGAGACAACAATATACTCCCGCACCGCTGTAACGAGACAACAATATACTCCCGCACCACTGTAACGAGACAACAATATACTCCCGCACCGCTGTAACGAGACAACAATATACTCCCGCACCGTTGTAACGAGACAACAATATACTCCCGCACCGCTGTAACGAGACAACAATATACTCCTGCACCGCTGTAACGAGACAACAAAGACTGAGTGTTAAGGTGACAGGCTGTCCACCCGCGCCTCGTGTGTTACCCTCAGGTGATGATCAGCTGTGCTCGACCCTGGGTGGCTTGGCCTGGGTGGCTTGGCTTGGCCTGGGTGGCTTGGCCTGGGTGGCTTGGCCTGGGTGGCTTGGCTTGGCCTGGGTGGCTTGGCTTGGCCTGGGTGGCTTGGCCTGGGTGGCTTGGCTTGGCCTGGGTGGCTTGGCTTGGCCTGGGTGGCTTGGCTTGGCCTGGGTGGCTTGGCTTGGCCTGGGTGGCTTGGCTTGGCCTGGGTGGCTTGGCTTGGCCTGGGTGGCTTGTCTTGGCCTGGGTGGCTTGTCTTGGCCTGGGTGGCTTGGCCTGGGTGGCTTGGCCTGGGTGGCTTGGCCTGGGTGGCTTGGCTTGGCCTGGGTGGCTTGGCCTGGGTGGCTTGGCTTGGCCTGGGTGGCTTGGCCTGGGTAGCTTGGCCTGGGTGGCTTGGCCTGGGTAGCTTGGCCTGGGTGGCTTGGCCTGGGTGGCTTGGCTTGGCCTGGCTTGTTTGGAAATGGTTACGCGTGCTACATCGTAACAACATCATGTTAACAACGTGAGGTGATCATTACACGAGGTGCCAATGGACTTACATTTCCTTCCTTTACTCTGCGTGTGATGCATTGGTGATAAAATCTAATGATATCTCATTATAAGCCTTTTTTTCTGGGCGCAAGCTTGACAAGCCAACATTTTACGCTTGTCGGGGTAGCAATTTATCTGGAAAAAAAATAGATATTACCCAACTTGCTGAAACGAGCATCACATTCATAACATCACTACAGACACAAAGGACACTTAGTAAGGCAATGTTTGACTACAATGTGTTAGTATGTGCGATCAACAGCCTTCACTACGATCCTTTAGAACAAATGTATTTGACGAATGTAGAATTGAGTGGATGATACGAGCGAACATCTGAAGTTGAACACTGTGATTCTGTTGTGTGGATGTAAACATAGGCTGACATACTTATTTTACTGTTGCATTGACTACATCTTAAGGACTCTTCTGTTTATGTCTAGCTTAGTAACATATCTATGTATTGTAAACTTGTTTATATTAATGACACTCTTAAGAAGACAATAACATCTCAAATTGTGAAGCTTACTTGTTTTATCAGTGTACACTTGCGTTGTGTTGACCCTCGCAAGGACCTCCTGGTGACGCATGACAGTATTAGTGTCAATCCAGACAAGCTTGAGGAAGGAAGGTTTGCCAAGCGGAAAACATTAATGATCCACGGAAAGGCGGCTATATGGCAAGGTTGTATAAAACACTAAATTGTTCCTCAGTAAGTAATACTGATTCTGTAATGAGGAAGAGTTGTATAAAAAAATTTTGATTAGTCACTATTAAAAATTGTTTTAATTTATTTTCCTGGCCCTATGTGCGTTTTCTATGACAGGATGTTTCTCAATAGATGGCGCTGCGGTCATAGGCTGAGTTTATGCCTTAGCCAATGAAGTTTACTGTCCTTTATTTTTCCTTGGTCATGGAACTTTCCATAGCTTCTCCTCTCTCACTCGTTCCTCTAATGTTTAGTGTTCTGCCTCCTATTCAGGCATTCCATCCTTCCCTCCCTCCTTCTCTGTCTTCATTCCTTTGGTGTACATCACTATAATACCTATTAGTCCCCCCTCCCACCACCCCACAATCACCCAGGCCTCCCCCGGCCAGGCGTGACGTCACAAGTCTGGCAGCTGGACGGTACTTCGGGACTGAACCTGAACCTGAGCTTTGAGCCCCGAGGCAAACCACCGCTACCTCGTGACCCACACGTGCCAGGCTGACGTGACCCTTCCTGGGGCAGCGACGTGCGTTGTGCATCAGACACTAACCTTACGTTGTCACTCCAAGCCTTGTTTAGGTGAGTTACCCGCACACTGCTTGGTACTCACTCACTCACTCACGTGTGTGGTTCGACTCTGCCTCACTCACTCCGTGTTCACCAGATGCCATGTAGCTAATATTTTTTTCTTTAACTGGTGTGTAGTGATCATCCTGCCCACACGAGGCACGCACGCGGCGCCGGCACGTCACCTTGGACCTGGGCACGGCAGGCTAACACAAGCTCAGGTTTTAAAGAGTAAACGATCAGGCGCCAAGTGTGTTAGGTCATAATGTTAATTTTCGGTGTTGGGTGGCGAGTGTTTGGTGTCGTTGCGGTGGAGTGGCGGCACACGAGGCACTTGGTCATGTTTAGTGTGACCGCGGTAATCAGTATTGCCGAACACTGCTGGAACACTGTAATGGCGGCTTATCAAGACAATGACTAAACACTCACTTCACCAGATACCAGCGTTAGAGAACAACATTTATCCTTAGTATCTGTTCCTCCCTTGTAATATAATGCTGTGTGACCCCGCGACGCTCTCACAGCAGCGTGTGTGTGTGTGTGTGTGTGTGTGTGTGTGTGTGTGTGTGTGTGTGTGTGTGTGTGTGTGTGTGTGTGTGTGTGTGTGTGTGTGTGTGTGTGCAGGATACGACATACTCGTGCGCATTACTAACCTTGCTGCAAAGTGAATGAAAACTGTAATCGATCGTGTGAATAGTAATGATAGTAATTTAGTGCGTGAATAAACATAATTAAAGAAAAATATCGAATACCATAACGCAACACGAGTAATAAATCGTATAAGCCATTACCTGTTGGAGTATTTGTAAGGTGCGATGTAGCGAAGCAATACAAACAGTCATCACATTGGCAAATAGAGATTCTTGTTAAGGACGGAGTTGAAGCGATGTTTGAGCAGCAATTTATAACAGTTATACTTATTGAAATGATTACATTGTAAATAGAAAAAGGTATACTAGCGTTATGAAGAAAAAGTGAAGGAAATAGTGAATGGAAACGAGATTTAATGAAACTAGAAACGCAAGACAACTCTGATTATGTGTTGCTTTGTGTTGCGTTGTGTTGTGTTGTGTTAGTGTTGTGTTGCGTTAGTGTTGTGTTGCGTCATGTGTTGTGTTGCGTCATGTGTTGTGTTGCGTTAGTGTTGTGTTGCGTCATGTGTTGTGTTGCGTCATGTGTTGTGTTGCGTTAGTGTTGTGTTGCGTTAGTGTTGCGTTGCGTTAGTGTTGTGTTGCGTTAGTGTTGCGTTGCGTTAGTGTTGTGTTGCGTCATGTGTTGTGTTGCGTTAGTGTTGTGTTGCGTTAGTGTTGTGTTGCGTTAGTGTTGTGTTGCGTTATGTGTTGTGTTGTGTTGTGTTGCGTTATGTGTTGTGTTGCGTTAGTGTTGCGTTGCGTTGCGTTATGTGTTGTGTTGCGTTCCGTTAGTGTTGCGTTGTGTTGCGTTAGTGTTGCGTTGTGTTGCGTTAGTGTTGCGTTGTGTTGCGTTAGTGTTGCGTTGTGTTGCGTTAGTGTTGCGTTGTGTTGCGTTAGTGTTGCGTTGTGTTGCGTTAGTGTTGCGTTGTGTTGCGTTAGTGTTGCGTTGTGTTGCGTTAGTGTTGCGTTGTGTTGCGTTAGTGTTGCGTTGTGTTGCGTTAGTGTTGCGTTGTATTGCGTTGGTGTTGTGTTGTGTTGCGTTAGTGTTGTGTTGTGTTGTGTTGTGTTGTGTTGCGTTAGTGTTGTGTTGTGTTCTGTTGTGTTGCGTTAGTTTTGTGTTGCGTTAGTGTTGTGTTGCGTTATGTGTTGTGTTGCGTTATGTGTTGTGTGTATCCAAGTCTTCACAACCCTTGAATCTGACGAATCCTCAAGACTCGCTACACACGTCCTCCTCCCGTGTAGCGGTCCACAGCACACACCACGGGACCACGTGGAGGCTGTAGCCCAGACACAACACACACACACACACACACACACACACACACACACACACACACACACACACACACACACACACACATACAGAGAGAGAGTGTGTGTGTGTGTGTGTGTCGTGTCAAGGGCGGGCAGGGATCTCTCCACCTGACTCCTGTGTGTTGTGGACTCGCTCCCTAATCGTCTCACCACCACCACCACCGCCACCGCCACCGCCACCACCACCACCACCACCGCCACCGCCACCGCCACCGCCACCACCACCACCACCACCACCACCGCCACCACCACCACCACCGCCGCTGTGAAAGGTAAGTGCAGATGTTATGTCCTGGGTTTGTAATCTTTTTTTTTTATATATATCATTAATCGTTGGCGCCAGTAGGCTTATGGAGGCACAGATGAACTTGCCTCGCTTGTTATTTGGCGTAGGTTTTCAGATTTTTTGTTTTTTTTATAGTGACGCCTCGAATGTTTACGTTTTTCCTATGTGTTCCTATGTGTTATCTCTTGAATATGTCGAGAACGTGCGAGGCTAATCTGCTTATCTGGTGTCAATACATTCGTTATTATTAGTATAGCCAATAATGCGTGTCTCAATGGTAATGGTGGTCCGTTCTGAGGGTTAAGTGTGTGTGTGTGGGTGTGTGTGTGTGTGTGTGTGTGTGTGTGTGTGTGTGTGTGTGTGTGTGTGTGTGTGTGTGTGTGCGTGTGCGTGTGTGTTATTATCTGGGGAATCTTTAATAATATAATGTTACAAATTTATTTTTAGCATTTTCATGATGACGGCTTTCCCACCTAAACAATATACACACACACACACACACACACACACACACACACACACACACACACACACACACACACACACACACACACACACACACCTTGATGAACGGAAACAATATTAACGTAACAATTATATCCCGTGGACCGTACAGAGAAAATGTTGAAGATATTAAGAGGAGACTGCAATAAAAATAAATAAAAAATCGGTAACATAACTTTAGTAACAAATTTCTCAGATAAAAAGCTTACCAGACAACGACTTGCCAGGTTTTTACTTTAAGAAGAGAGAGAGGGAGAGGGAGGATAGGAGAGAGAAAGAAAGAAGGAGTAAGGAAGGGAAAGAAGACAGGGGAAGAAGGGAAGGGACAAGTAGGCTCGTCAAAAAAGGCAGAAGGCAAATAATAATAATAATAATAATAATAATAATAATAATAACAACAATAACAACAATTACTACCATAGGTCATATACATTTACAGTAAGAAAATACGAAAATGGATTCAACGCAAGTGATAGAACAGTGGGCTCGTCGCGGTGTCTAAGTTCAGTTTCATTAGTGGCTTCCAGGTGACGGAGCTCGGAGTGACATCGCAGAAGTAATAGCGTTTAGGAAATAAGTGAGAGGAGAAAGATAGCAGTGAGGTTGTAGTGAGAGGGTTTGCCTGGTGGGATCGTGTTTGTGTGCAGTACACCCGCCTTCCATTGTAGAGGGAAGGTCCCTTAGCCCTCTATTGTGGGAAGCAAAGTGGGGGGGGAAGGGGAGAGGATGTGGAAGCAGGGGTGGGGTGGGGGTGAGGTTGCGGGAGGCGGCTCGGTGCCTCTAAGGGTTATTCCCACGAGCCATTCAGTGAGGGCGTCTGTTTTTTGTTCATTGTTGTGTTTGTTTGTTTTTTCGCTATGAGGTTATGTCCGCGAGGCTACGTGTTCATACATATTAATACCAGGCATTGCAACGCTATCACCGTAACACGTTTGACAGCCTCATCAAATACTTAAATACCCGATAAAGCTAAAAAATACCTGCAAAAAGAAACATTCGATATATCATTCCAACCCAAACCAGGTGTGAAGGTGTGAAGGTGGTTGTGTGAGGCAGCATCAGGGTGAGTGAGTGAGTGAGTGAGTGAGTGAGTGAGTATGCTTTAGCTGGTGTCTCGCCTCCCCATCTCCCTAGCGCGGCGTGCGTGTACGCATGCACGCACTACATAATTAACATACTTTATAAGTTTAATTAGCAAAAACGTACTTTCACATTTTTCCTGCGTCGCTGTTTTAGAAGCAGCTCTTTAAATCCTTAATGAAGTGGCTGGGAATGTAAGAATGCGTGTGCAGGGTAGCGAGGGTCGGGCGGCGGGCGGCGGGCGGCGAGGGGTGGACGGCGAGGGGCGGTGGGCGGCAGGGGGCAGCGGTGGGCGGGGGAAGCGTGGTCCGCCTCGCTTCATTTAAATGAGCACCACCAATGGAACAAAGGTTTGCATGTTTGCCCGGAAACTTTTAACCTTCGTGTGTGCCTTCAAGTGATAGTAAGAATGTTCTGGACAAACAGTTTGCCAGCGTGGGGCTCAACCTCCAATGCAAGTGTGTCAGGGAATGAATGGAATGTTTCAATGTATGATGAAATTATGAAACTGAAATTTTGCAACATTTATTTGCCAACAATGAAAATTCGTATATTGATGTTGTTGAAAATCATAAAGACACCACCAGCAATACCACCACCACCACCACCACCACCACCACCATCGTAGCTTCACAGCCTCCACCTCGCCCACAACCTACAACACTCTCCTTGTCCACAGGCGTTGTTATCGTCTCTTTGTTTCAGTTCCCTGCCTGGTTTATAAGACAGGTGGAGACAATCACACACACACTTGTTACCATCATTTCGGGTTTATGGTTAGTCTGCTTCCACCAACTGTCCCTGTTGTGTCGTCTTCATGGATATTTAGCTTCCACCTTAATGAACAACATCTCCATCGTTGTTTGGTTGACGTTGGTCGTGGTGAGTGAACAGCAGAACAGATTCACGGTTCTATCCACCCAACAGTCTCTGGTACTTGCAGTCAAACAGAAAGTATCGAACACACTGGAAATAAAACACCGATAGGAGCCTTTGAAAATCTCCAATAGAACGTGTCTTTATCTGCTTGCATTGTCTCCAGGTTTCACTCCTTTTCCTTCTCAACGAACCACTGGTGTCCGATACTGTGTGGATTGCCTCTACACAGTCAACAACACACACACCCTCGTGGATATTGGACTACAAGTGATTGGTATGGTGGATTAACAATCTGAAGTTTCACGAGTCGATGAACTGAAGAATTGGGGGACCATGGCGTAAAATTATTTGAATACGTGGAGGAAAAGTGGAGGAAATGTTGACCAGATGTTTTGCAAGTGTCAAGTGTCAAGTGATAGTTGTGGTAGTGGTGGTGGTGGTAGGTAGTATTAACATTATTATTGCTGTTATTGTTATTATTGATTATGATGAATAACAACAATATCAGAACTAACAATAGAACTGGTGCTGCAAGAGGTTGTGTTGGTGTGTTGTCTTAACACTCTGTGGTGCTTCCCTCACACCCTTCACCTTGGTCTGTGTTCCTGCATGAAGCACGTGTGTTCGGGCGTCACAGTGTTATGTGACAGTAACCTTCACACCACGGGACAGTAACCTTCACACCACGGGACAGTAACCTTCACACCACGGGACAGTAACCTTCACACCACGGGACAGTAACCTTCACACCACGGGACAGTAACCTTCACACCACGGGACAGTAACCTTCACACCACGGGACAGTACCTTCACCCACGGGACGTAACCTTCACACCACGGGACAGTAACCTTCACACCACGGGACAGTAACCTTCACACCACGGGACAGTAACCTTCACACCACGGGACAGTAACCTTCACACCACGGGACAGTAACCTTCACACCACGGGACAGTACCTCACACAGGGCTAACCTTCACACCACGGGACAGTAACCTTCACACCACGGGCGTACCTTCACACCACGGGACAGTAACCTTCACACCACGGGACAGAGAACACGTGTCGTGTCGTGTCGCCTGGCTGCCAGGGACTAATGAACTGATGTGTTCTATCAAGATGTTATTCATTACTATTAACGTTATAACTAAGTACCTATAACTCAAGGCTCTCCGGTCACTATCTATATGTGAGTAATTTTCGTTTTCATAATCACATTTTTATATTTTTTGTCACTTCTTCCTAAGAATATGAGTATTCTTTTTTTCCCTTCCATACAGCTCAAAGTAAGTCCTTTCCTTTCATTCCATATTCATATCGTTGAAACCTTTCCCACGTCATATTCACAGCGTTACAACATTCACCATTCCACATTTAGAGGTGAAATCTCTACGTTTTGTACCTTCCTCCCTCAGGTCTTTCCTACTATTCATCTTGAAATGTTTAAACCTTCGTCGCGCCATAAGTAAACTTGTGAGGCGCGTGTCCTTACATCAGTACGTACCGGCAGTGATGTTATCAGTAACAAGCGAGCATCCTGCCTCACCTCCCTCACACCTGTGCTGTCAACTCACAGCGCTACTAATGATTGCTTGGCACCTACCTGCTACCACTCACCTGTGTGTGTGTCTATGTGTGTGAATGTGTGTGTGTGTGTGTGTGTGTGCGTGTGCGTGTGCGTGTGCGTGTGCGTGTGCGTGTGTGTGTGTGTGCGTGCGTGTGTGTGTGTGTGTGTGTGTGTGTGTGTTAAACGGTATATTCGAAATTGCACCCATAAACTGAAAATATATATTCTAATCTTACACAATTCTGAGTATGATAAGTGTAAGACTTCAACACATTAACTATATATACTCGCCCCACTCTTTGTTATAGTTAATACATCACCAAGGGCTCCGTGGTAGGTGGTGTGAGCAGGCTGGGCACAGTACAACCCAGACCTACCCTACCCTACCTATGTGGTGACGACAGAACACAATCAAGGAGGCTGGGGACACACTCAGCCTGAACAGCATCAAGGTGGTGTGGGAGGACCATCGCCTTCACCTGTCTGGGAGGGTTTAGTCACCTGTAGGATGGTGGCTTGACGGGGCGGTTGACGTGTGGTTGTGGTGGGTCGGTGGTGGGGCGGGAAGCAGATCAAAAGAGGATGTGTAAGGCGCAGCTGAGTGGATGGGACGGTGGCTGCGGGAGAGGGTGGACAAGCAAGGGTGTGAGACTTTGTACAGATAGAAGATATCACACGTGTACAGCCAGCCAGGTCGAGTCTCGTTCACCAATGTGTGTGTGTGTGTCTGTTGGGGGGGGAAAGGGTGTGTGTGTTGGGGGGGGGAAAGGGTGTGTGTGGGGGGGGGAGGGGTAAATAAGTAAATTGAGTGTTGAAGACAATAATTTATCCAAAGAGTCCAACGTAAAATCATAAAACCTCATAATTTTGTATAACACTTCCATTAGCTTTCCTCGTATTTCTTTTCCGTTTTCTTGTATGATTGTTCACGTCAACCTAACATCAACTTTAACCTTCATTAGGACTAAATGTTTTACCTGAATCTGTCGGGCCTCTACTCTTCACTATTCATGGTGTCGCAGTCAGGTCATTTTAAGAGTCTGATTCCGAGAAGGTAAAGGTAGGCATGGGTGGAGTCCCTTGTCACCTGAACACAGAATTCCAGGTAGTTATATGTCAGGTCATAATCCTCACCAGTTTCAGGTATAAGATCGTCTCCAGTACTTCATCATATCAGTTTTATTTAAAGAGAAATATAAATAGATAAAACTACGATAGGACTAGAGTCTTATCCTTTACAGAGTTCCGTTTATTTCATGTACTTGATTTAAAGTCAAACTCGTAATTACATACCCGGCTGTAACTCTAAGATTAAGTTCATGATATATTTCCTTTGATTACCAGGAGGGAGTCATTAGTCAAACATTACGTGACGTTCACTTCCACTTCTATTTAAACTAGTGATTGGTATTCGTGCAGGTGTGTGCTCGCTGGGCAGGTAAGGGGGGCGAGGAGGGGCAGCGAGGGGGGGCGAGGCATCTGTTAGGTAACCCTTTGATGTTTGCAATGACCGCCACCAGGCCTGCCACGCCCCTCACACCCTCCCTACATCACACCCTAACTTAGGTGATGCTGTGATCTGTAACTTCACTTCATTGATTACTATTTCATGATGTATATTGTGTAATCCTTTCCCGTTCTGTAGTGCTGTATAAGGGGATGTGTTGAGTTGCTTGCTTGTGTTGCTGTGTATTGTTCTGTTTTCACGTCTTGTGGTTGGTGTCCAGTGTTCTGTTATTATCTTGCTTAAAAGTATAGTGTGTGTATGGTTAGTGTTCTGTTCCTCCGTCATTGTAGTGTAAGGTTCTAATTCATTATGTACGTGTTTGTGAAGTGGCAGGGAGTAGTGGGATGTAGGACGGAGTAGTGTGTGTGTGTGTGCCTTCTGAGGAAATAATTGATACCTTGCTAAGTATATGCTGCTACATCATAACGTCTGTCTGCGTAGCCCTACCGAGTACTTATTCCTGTTGTGAGAAGCGTAAGGTCGTAGGAGTTGGCTGGTGTTGTATATGTCACTCTGATATGATGGTTTGGTAAAGGCAAAGTCCAAGGCATGTGGGAATGTGTATGTATGAGTGAGGAAGGAAGTTGAGGCTGAATAAGATAAAAACGAAATCATGGAATTGGGTAAAACAAAAAGTAAGAGTAGGACAAAAATAATGCATAAAACAGATGAGGAATGAATGCAGTAATGACAGTAATCTAAAAGGCTGAAGATATATAAAGATTAAAAGATTATTGAGAGAGATTAACTTGAGGGACTAATTAATGTAGAGGATCAGCAATAGATGCGAGGGGAAGGATGGCTGAGTAAAGAGAGTGACTATAGGAATTACAAAGAGAGGAGCGGGAAAGCCTCTTAAGAAGTTGAAGAAGAATGAAAAAGTCTGTGGAATCAAATGGACTCCCGCATGAACCTTCTTGGAAAGTACGAAGAGAAAGGAATGGAATTGTTTTTGAATCTAATGTGGGAGATTTTAAAGTTTGAGTTAGTGGAGTGGTACAAATATTTTATAAAGAAAGCTATATAGGAGTGTGGAAAAATAATCTTTACAGTGAAAATATTTGAGAGAATGATAGATGGAAAACTGAGAGAATAAATTAGCATTGGGAAAGAATTAATAGTTTGCATTCATGGAAGGTAGAATAATATAAGTGTCAAATTATATAAAAGTATAGAAACAAACAGAATCAGCTACATACATACTGTCTCCATAAACTTAGATAACGTATATGAAAGAGTAACTGAACAGAAAGTGTAGAAACGTCTGATGAAGATAATGGTAAGTAGATGAGATTAATCAAAGAAAATGCCTAGAAATGAGATTACCAGCGTAAGAGGTAGCCTGAGGACAGCGATATTAGATGTTAAAGTTGAGTTACAAGGCTATGCGCTGAGTCCTCTCCTATTCAACGTTAGCATAGATGGGTTGAACTTCTACGCTGAAATAAATAAAGGAATAAAATAAAATAAAAAGTTGTAAGATTAGAGAGTCGTGCTTAAGGGAAAAGGAATGAAAATAAGTAAACCAAAAACTGAATATGTGTACAATAGCGTATAGATGAAGGTATGAGAGAAACTATAAAACTAAATGGAAATAGAACAAAGAGTGAAATGAAGTGGAGAACAACAGAGCACATACATGGACAAGGAAATAAA
>JAPQNM010000017.1:3437807-3442807 GCA_029783475.1 Metacarcinus magister | reverse complement strand
ACACACAAACACTCACAACCCACACACACACACACACACACACACACACTCACAACCCACACACACACATGCACAACCCACACACACACAACCACTAACAACCCACACATATACACACAAATACTCACAACACACACACACACACACACACACACACACACACACACACACACACACACACACACACACACACACACACACACACACACACACACACACACAACACACACAACCACTCACAACCATATTACAAACCCGAAACAGTTATTTGTACAAATGTGAAGTTCAAGGAATATTTTGTTTGCACAACAGTCGTGTGTGTGTAGCATTAGTAACTTGCAACAAACAGTCAACATTGTTTCCTTGTTTTTATTATCTTTCTTGACATGTCTTAAGTTTCCTCGGAGTTGCTATATTTGTGCTTCTACACATCGGCTCGGCAGCAGTTGTATTGCTTCCTTGGCTTCAGACACGTTCAAGAAACACCAAAAGCTAACTGGGACTGACTGACTGACTGAAGATCTACTGGGTAACGTTATTTTATCTGGTAGCGTTGATCTAAGCAGCGTCTCTTCTCCTTGTGGCTACAGATCTTGTTACCTGAACACATAGATGCATTTCCTTTCTTCACAATAAAACTTAAGTACCAAATTTACGATGAAATTCCATATAAACAAACCTAGTGATAGACTATAGACCCCTACAGTTACCAGATACCACCGACCATGTCTGTGGCTGTGAGGCAATGACGTCACAGCCACAGAGATAGAGGTGACGAGGTTAAGAATAGTTATTGTTACAGACTGTTCACCTTATCACTGTTAGCTACCGGTGAGTGCAGAAACTAATTATAATGGATAAATGCCATAGGAAATAAAGAACCTTATTATATAGATGAGGTTCAATTTGGTAATGACGTGAACAAGTAGCCTCGTATGTCCTATGTGGGTATTATGGATTATCTTGTATATACCATTAGTTTCAACACACATACCAAAGTGAGGGTTAAGGAGAGCCTATTATCCTATAAATTCTTCATTGATGGGATGGTGCAAGGGGAGGTGTTTGCTGCAGTCAACGGCAAAGGGGTTTACGTTAACCTGCTAAGAGGGTTTAAGTTAGAGGGAAATGTGAAGACTCTACGCGCCTCTGTAAATACGATTCACACTTCCTTATTATAGCCAAGGGGCGTAATAATATGAAACAGGAAATATTGACAACTGAATATAAAGGCAATTGTAACCTATTGAAACTTATCTATCGATCATCTCTCAAAACGTAATGGTGAAGGACAGTTTTTAATCAAATCTAACGTCACCAAATATTATAGACATTGTAGTATGTGAGACCATAGTGTAGTGGCAGGACAGTCGAGCTCAGAGTGTCTCTACATTACAAAATTGATTGAGTTAGAATCGGTTACTTTACACACAGAAGTCAAAGTTTGTGTGTACAGAGGTTGTGATTGTTTAAAGTATAAGGAATTGCTGTAAGTGTTGTGAGTGAAGGTGGTGGTGTGCCGGGCTGGTGTGCGATGGGTCATGAAGTTTTACAGTTGAAATGTTGACTTTATTCCAATGTTACGTCCTAAGTAAGATATAAACCTTTACTTACCACGCAAGGATTGATCCCGACACACAAGCAGATGCCCTTCCTAGCCTCTAATAAGGTTGTTCTTGTCAAGTTTGCTTGCTACTTCCCTCGGCGTTCTAGTGTTATTTTCTCCTTTTTTCCTCTCCGTTATCAATCCATTACTGGTAGTGTGTTGTCTATAGTCTACAGACACACTTTTTCTGCACCCAATACCTCATAGAATAATGGCTGATTCACTGACATGATTAGGGCGCCGCGTCCTTAGTGGATCCTCGCTCCCTTACAAGCACATACATGACGTCCTTTGTCTTCACCTGGAGTGCTGTGACGTCACATCAAAACCTTTACCTCAAGAAGCTTCCTCGTCACTCAGGCTCGTCCGTGTCATCACCGGCAGCCATCTTCCTTTTCCTATGATCAACTATTTTATTTATTTTCCGAGGTAGAGTCTGAGCAATCAACTAATGTAAGAACATTGAAAGAATTAACTTGCTGCTACCATTTTTATAATTATGTGGCCACTCTTAAGTAAATTACTTGGCAAGGATTGTGGGTAAGGGAACATAATCACATTTTGTTTTTATTACATACTTAAGTGTACTTAGTGTAGTGATGGTAAGGCTTGGTATTCCCGTCCCACCGTGATTAAATGACCTTAACATTTGATGCATTATAACACATAGAACCATGTGTGTGCCAGGCTTCAAAGGTGAACCCATAATCATTCTTTCTATACATTGACTGAAATATAACTTAATAACATAAGTTAACGCGGCGTGAAACTATAACACACAGCGCCAACTAGCGGCAGTAAGACTCACAACCAACCACAGCGCGTCCACCAGGCACGTGATAGTTCACTTTCTGTAAAATGTTTTCAATTAAATCATATTAATGTATATTCAAGTGAGTTACCTTCATATTTGTGAATCATCCAATTGTATATATTCATTAAAGCTTATTATACAGTTTTATTCTTGGTTGGAAGAAATCGTTGCATTATCCTCACGCTGTCGTTTCTTCAAATGACTGACTCCACATCATCATATCCACCCCAAGTCTTCTTATGATCGTTGATGTTAGCTTAGGTTAGGTTAGGTTAGGTTAGGTTAGGTTAGGTTAGGTTAAGTTAGGTATTGCAACACTGTAAACGTTCACGACGCATAGGATCCGCCATAACTTGGGGCTGCTGCAAAACGTTCACAGCACCTCACAACCTTGATCAATATCTATTACGTGATGCAAATACTTTCGAACCAATCATTATAAATCCATAACCCAAACCAAACGTTCGTGTCCATTGCTAAGCCCAGGTAGGAGGAAGAAAAGAGTGGGGAGGTAAAGATCAGAGTGGGCTGAGGGAGTGGCTGGAGTGGAAGGTGGAAAGTGTTGGGTATCAGGTGACAGTAGTGGAGATGTAGGTCAGGTTGGGAGGAGGACGAGCACGAGGCCAAGGAGGACGAGGAGGACGAGGAGAACAAGACCCTGACAACCTTCTCGTCCACCGTCCCCTCGAGACCGTGAATAACTCAGCCTGGGGGACGCTGCCACCTGCCCCAACACTCACCTTCCTCAACCTCCTCTCGTCCTCCCCAACCTCTACACATCCTGCCCTCTTCCTCCCCAGCCTCCCCTCGTCTTCCCCAGCCTCCCTTTGTCTTCCCCAGCATCCCCTAGCCTCCCCTCGTCTTCCCCAGCCTCCCCTCGTCTTCCCCAGCCTCCCTTTGTCTTCCCCAGCATCCCCTAGCCTCCCCTCGTCTTCCCCAGCCTCCCCTCGTCTTCCCCAGCCTCCCCTCGTCTTCCCCAGCCTCCCCTCGTCTTCCCCAGCCTCCCCTTGTCTTCCCCAGCCTTCCCTCATCTTCCCCATCCTCCCCTCGTCTTCCCCATCCTCCCCTCGTCTTCCCCAGCCTCCCCTCGTCTTCCCCAGCCTTCCCTCGTCTTCCCCATCCTCCCCTCGTCTTCCCCATCCTCCCCTCGTCTTCCCCATCCTCCCCTCGTCTTCCCCAGCCTCCCCTCGTCTTCCCCAGCCTCCCCTTGTCTTCCCCAGCCTTCCCTCGTCTTCCCCATCCTCCCCTCGTCTTCCCCAGCCTCCCCTTGTCTTCCCCAGCCTTCCCTCGTCTTTCCCATCCTCCCCTCGTCTTCCCCATCCTCCCCTCGCCTTCCCCATCCTCCCCTCGCCTTCCCCATCCTCCCCTCGTCTTCCCCATCCTCCCTTCGTCTTCCCCATCCTCCCCTCGTCTTCCCCATCCTCCCCTCGTCTTCCCCATCCTCCCCTCGTCTTCCCCAGCCTCCCCTCGTCTTCCCCAGCCTCCCCTCGTCTTCCCCAGCCTTCCCTCATCTTCCCCATCCTCCCCTCGTCTTCCCCAGCCTCCCCTCGTCTTCCCCATCCTCCCCTCGTCTTCCCCAGCCTCCCCTCGTCTTCCCCATCCTCCCCTCGTCTTCCCCAGCCTCCCCTCGTCTTCCCCAGCCTTCCCTCGTCTTCCCCATCCTCCCCTCGTCTTCCCCATCCTCCCCTCGTCTTCCCCATCCTCCCCTCGTCTTCCCCAGCCTCCCCTCGTCTTCCCCAGCCTCCCCTTGTCTTCCCCAGCCTTCCCTCGTCTTCCCCATCCTCCCCTCGTCTTCCCCAGCCTCCCCTTGTCTTCCCCAGCCTTCCCTCGTCTTTCCCATCCTCCCCTCGTCTTCCCCATCCTCCCCTCGCCTTCCCCATCCTCCCCTCGTCTTCCCCATCCTCCCCTCGTCTTCCCCAGCCTCCCCTCGTCTTCCCCAGCCTCCCTTTGTCTTCCCCAGCCTCCCCTCATCTTCTTTCACTTCTCTGCTTTTCATCTCCTTTCCTTTCCTATTTGCTCTTCTCTTCTTGTCTCTCATTGCCTTTTATTTCCTCTCATTGCCTCTCCTGCTCATCCCCACCTTCCCTCGTCCTCCCCACCTTCCCTCGTCCTCCCCTTTTCCTCCCCCCTTTCCCTCGTCCTCCCCACCTCCCTCCCATCTCACCTCCCTCCGCATCTCTCTCCCTCTTATTTCCATATTGTCGCCTATAAGGAACTCGGAATGGAAAGGGATGTTCAGTGTTTCCAAAGCAATGTTGATGTCACTCTTAATCTTGATCTTGTCCTCGTTTTTGTTAGGTTGTGTTTTCTTCCTCATACATTTGTAATTGGTACACTATACTTCTGTCACTACTTGCCTCTTTTTTTTTCTTCAATTAAACACATTTTATTCCCACTCCCTTCTCCTCCTCCTCCTCCTCCTCCTCCTCCTCCTCCTCCTCCTCCTCCTCCTCCTCCTCCTCTCCTCCTCCTCCTCCTCCTCCTCCTCCTCTCCTCCTCCTCCTCTCCTCCTCCTCGTGCGTCCCCGTTTAGAATATTGTGTAAAATTTTTGTCACCTTATTTTAGGTAGGACAGAAAAA
>JAPQNM010000017.1:3430307-3432807 GCA_029783475.1 Metacarcinus magister | reverse complement strand
TTTCTTTTCTTACGAGAACATTGCAAATGAAAAAAAATTCTCACTAGTATACAAGTCCTGTTCTAGAGATTAATGTTTCCTCTGTTATATTAATAAGATAAGCAGAAACTATCCAAACTATCTGAACATTGTTGTGAATTTCTTGTATAAACTTCTTAAACTTTAGGTAAAAGATGTTCACTCTGACAATTTGTGCGAGAAATTGGTGGATTTTTGGGAGGCAACACAGCCGTTGGAGAAAGGTATTAACTTACGAAGGGGGGGGGGAAGAGAGAGAGAGAGAGAGAGAGAGAGAGAGAGAGAGAGAGAGAGAGAGAGAGAGAGAGAGAGAGAGAGAGAGAGAGAGAGAGAGAGAGAGAGAGAGAGAGAGAGAGAGAGAGAGAGAGAGAGAGAGAGAGAGAGAGAGAGAGAGAGAGAGAGAGAGAGAGGAGAGAGAGAGAGAGAGAGAGAGAGAGAGAGAGAGAAGAGAGGAGAGAGAGAGAGAGAGAGAGGAGAGAGAGAGAGAGAGAGAGAGAGAGAGAGAGAGAGAGAGAGAGAGAGAGAGAGAGAGAGAGAGAGAGAGAGAGAGAGAGAGAGAGAGAGAGAGAGAGAGAGAGAGAGAGAGAGAGAGAGGAGAGAGAGAGAGAGAGAGAGAGGAGAGAGAGAGAGAGAGAGAGAGAGAGAGAGAGAGAGAGAGAGAGAGAGAGAGAGAGAGAGAGAGAGAGAAGAAGAAAAAAAATTCGATATAGAGAGAGAGAGAATTTATCGAAATCAATATAAACACTCTGATCTGACAGGCATGGGAGCGAGCCTGTCTGCGCGCGGGTGGAGGTGCGTCTGAGTGGGAGCAGCGTTGGCGGTGACAAGTGGGTACCATCAGGCGGGCGTTGGTGGGCCAGACCAGGCTATTGAAACTACTTCATCTTTGTATTGAGGTCCTGCCACTCTCAAGGCTTTACTTTGGAAGGGAAGGTGAAGGGAGACGAAGGAAAGGGAAAGGAATAAAGGGAAGGTAAAGGGAAGGAATGGGAGTAAAGGTGGATGGAAATAAGAATGGTTAAGGGAAATGATAGGGAAAAGGAGTAAGATGAAAGAGTTTAAAAGGGTAAAGGGAGGAGAAGGGTGAAAAGTAGCGACAAAAAAGGAAAAAAAATGAGAAATTATGTTTAATGGAAAACTTTAGTTAAAACTGTTGAAAGGATTTGTAGAAAAAGAAAAACACATCAATACTTGAACCCTGGACCGGACTTTCAATCAACAAATACAAAACGGAAGAATTTTGAGTTTTCTTTGCATTAACTTGTAATATGAATAATCGCCAGGACGGAATGTGTGTGTGTGTGTGTGTGTGTGTGTGTGTGTGTGTGTGTGTGTGTGTGTGAGTGTGAGTGTGCGTGTGCGTGTGCGTGTGCGTCCTTCATTCACTGTTCTGCTACACTCACTCCTTCATTCACTGTTCTGCTACACTCACTCCTTCATTCACTGTTCTGCTACACTCACTCCTTCATTCACTGTTCTGCTACACTCATTCCTTCATTCACTGTTCTGCTACACTCATTCCTTCATTCACTGTTCTGTTACACTCACTGCTTCATTTCACTGTTCTGTCGGATTTACTGTTTCTTTCTCTGTTTCATTAATTCACTGTATTCTTCACTGCTCTCATCAGCCACTCTCGTCTTGGGATGACAGATGTATAATATCCTTCACATTTCTTTCACTCAACACTTATAAACTCGCAGCTATAACTTGCAAACAAATTTTAATAAACTTAATCACCTCAAGACGTTCATCCTTGGTTTCTTATCTAAATTAGAGCCGCGCAGCCCTTACAGACGCTTAGAAATACGGTGATGCGTGGCGGTGATGTGTCCAGCGGCTTCTATGTAACTTAATGAGGAAGGCAGCGGAGCGTCAACAAGGGAGGCGTTCTCACTTCCGCACTTTTCACCGCGCGGAAATGGACTTGAGTGCACGGGATGAGGGAGCATGATGATGGTGATGATAATGATGATGGTGATGATGATAATGATGATAGTGAACCTTCCATCTCACTCACTCATCTCACTCACTGCCTTCCACACACACGCACACACAGTAAATATCGTAATGCTGGTTGTGTTCCCTCGTAGCCATGAACAAGGCAGGGTAGAGTACACAACACATGCCTGAAAAGTACCCAGCTTGTTGACGCTCAGGTAATGTAATGTAATGTTTCTCTTCGTACGTCGGCAGGAGGAGGAGGAGGAGGAGGAGGAACACATAGGAACACATAGGAAGAACAAACAGCAACAGGCCTGCTGGCCCTTACGAGGCTGTTTGTGAGACTACACTATCTACTCTAGAGTCAAGGATACAGGATAGTAAGGGTGAAGGCTTCTCTCCCCAGCCATGGCTGACAGGGAAAGGAAGGCCAACCAAGACCATACTGTCACTACCACTACTGCTACCACTACTTCCTGGCAAGCGATGTCAGGCCACTAGCGACGTCTTTTGAATCGACATTTCGTAAGTTAGGTAC
>JAPQNM010000017.1:3386869-3430207 GCA_029783475.1 Metacarcinus magister | reverse complement strand
GAGAACATTTGCGTACAGGCGCTCTCGGGTTTATAATCCAGAGTTAACTGTCGCAGATGTTCTCTCTGAGTTTCCAGCACTGAGGTGGAGAAACTGCGTAAGTGGTTTGTTGAAAGTTATATACAGAATTTGTTTCCTGCTTTAATATTGTATTAATTTACTGTGATTGCTTGCTGTCTTTAATTGATTTGAATGAAAAAGAAGCTAATAAGTGAGGCCAAAGTTTATTTTTTCCCAATTTTATTTGACTTTTTATTTATTTATTTATTAATTTATTTATACACTTGCAGTTTACTTGCGAGGCGAGACTTTGCAAAGTTGAGCAGCCCGCTAGAGCATGGGAGCAGCTCTATCAATCAATTTCAGAGCTGTCCAAGCACTGTAAAAGTAGGTGCAAGAAGTTCCTTTTATACGAGAGGAACTACTTGGAATGCTTGGATAGCACGCTGGATAATGAAGTCAGGAAAGGTTAGTTTTGATCATTACCTACTTTTTATGTTTGAACAGATTGAATTTGCTATTCTTTTTTATTCTATTTATTAATGTTTCTTTAAATGAGGAATCTACATCAATGCTGCATATTTATTCCTGTAAGACTCTTATCACATTAACTCATATTTCAGAGTGCGGTCTGAAATTTGCCATGCAAATTCTACCTTCCCTCTTCCAAGAAAGTGAGGACTTCTTGTTGTTCCATAACATTGAGGTGAATATGTGTATGAATCTGTAATATAATGTAGAGTTACCAGTGTTCACTGGCTACTATAAAATAGAACTCAGTCAACCCTTGAATGGTCACTAGAATCCCTCTCACTCGTGTAATGTAAATATTACTTTTCTAATGGACAGTTTTTTGTGTTGATTTATAATGGTATGTATAAACTGTTATCTTTTTGAGGTTTGACAACAAATGCATTCTTTTCAAGCTGAAAATTTAAATATCATGTTTGGATGTTTTTCTAATGAATTGTATTTTCAGGACTTGAAACACCCCACACCCGTGCTGCTCGCTTCCAATGATGGGTTTCAGTTGTACATCAACGGGAATCCTATATTCCTTTCAAAAATAACGAAGTTCTCTAGTAGCTGTGAAACACTTTCAAAACTACTGGGTGTTTGCTTTGGAATTTCCAAAGCAAATACGAAAAACTCTGTTGTTTTTGGAGAAATATATCTTCAAGAACACCACATGCTCAGTACCAGCTACTGTTGCTACATGGGCTAAGAAATTATATGTCCACTATTAGTGTTTTCTACCTTTGGTCATGTATGTATGTATATATATATATATATATATATATATATATATATATATATATATATATATATATATATATATATATATATATATATATAATATATATATATATATATATATATATATATATATATATATATATATATACATATATATATATATATATACATATATATATATATATATATATATATATATATATATATATATATATATATATATACATATATATATATATATATATATATATATATATATATATATATATACATATATATATATATATATATATATATATACATATATATATATATATATATATATATATATATATATATACATATATATATATATATATATATATATATATATATATATATATATATATATATACATATATATATATACATATATATATATACATACATATATATATATATATATATATATATATATATATATATATATATATATATATATATATATATATATATATATATATATATATATATATGGGGTCCGGACAAAACCCCCACGGACAAAACCCCCAGCGGACAAAACCCCCAGTTCTATTTTTTCTGAAGAAGACATATAGTTTAAGTAATTTATTTTATAACTTATGATTACATTTACTTAAATAATCATATAATTTATATAATATATCATATATATTTTGTCATATATAATTAAAATTACTGAAATAATAATGAAAAATATTATAAAAGGAAAAAATGTAGACATTCATATAATCATATAATTTATATAATATATCATATATTTTGTCATATATAATAAAAATTACTGAAATAATCATGAAAAATATTGTAAAAGGAAAGAATGTAGACAGGTAAGTTAATCTGAAGGGAAGGGCATGTCAGGTCAGGTGTGTGAATAGGGTCCACCTCACCACCATAATAACATAATGAGGCTACTTATACATCAAGAAGAGCTCAAACAGTACATGAATACGTTGGGAATGTTCTAGGAATAATACATTTCCTTGTAAAGGTTGTGCTCATACAGATTTGGAGGTGAAGCAACTACTTTGTGTGACGAAATATTACAAAATATGTAAAGGAAAAATTATGAAATATAACCCCATCAGTTATATTTAGGATATAATTTATTTTATATCATATATAATTAAATTTACTGAAGTAATCATGAAATTTATCATAAATATTAAAAGCCTATCTTTCTCAAAAGAAACGAACTGTAAAGGAAGGCCAACTTGCAACCAACTGCTATGGAAATAATTAAGACAGGTAAGGTAACCTGACGCTGTCAGGTCACCAGTCAGGTGTTACTGGGAAGGGCAGGGTCAGGTCAGGTGAGTGTATATAAGCTTGCTAGATTTAATATGGCATCAGTTCCACTTCAACTGCTGTCTTTGTGGATATACAATGGAGATCATCAAGAACAATAAAGGAGGCTCTAAACTGTGTACAGAAGGCTACTTGTACACCAAGAAGAGCTCAAGCACTACAAGAATACGTTGGGAATGTTCTCAAAGGAATGCATTATCGTGTAAAAGTTGTGCTTATACAGATATGGAGGTGAAACAACTGCTTTCTGTGACTGAGCATAGCCACGACCCAGACCCTAACAAGGTTGAAGCAGCCAAAGTGAAAAACACCATAAAGGCAGTCGCTGTGACCAACAGGGTCAGACCTGCAAATATTATTGCAGACAACATATGTCAACAACCACTCCAAGTTCGTTGTGCCATTGGTAGAAATGACTTTGAAGCGCAATGTTCGACGTCTACAGAAAGGAGCATTGCCAAAAGACCCTAAATCCTTACGAGAATTGGAGCAAATCAGTGGTGAATGAAAAACTACGGGAGCTCTAGAATATCAAGATTTTCTCATTCATGACAATGGACCTGAATCGACAGAGAGGATTATAGTGTTTGTAACCAACCAGGCACTTGAACATCTATCCCGCAGTACCACATGGTTTATGGATGGGACCTTTGCAACAGCTCCAAGAATTTTCCAGCAATTATACATCATCCGAGTTCCCCTTGGCTTATCTGCTGTAACATGTGTGTATGCCTTTCTGTCTACGAAGTCACAATCAGCCTATGAAGAACTCCTCAGGGTAATCTTGGATAAATGTAATCATCTGGGATTCAATCCAGATCCCACCAATGTGATAACTGATTTTGAACGTGCAATGCTCAACGCTATTTCTACAGTTCTGGGACCACACGTGTCTTCTCGTGGCTGTTTCTACCATCTGACCCAAAGTACATGGAGGAAAGTGCAAAGTTTAGGACTAACTACTGCGTACAGGAGTGATGATCGAGTGAAATATTTTTGTGGAATGTTGGATGGACTGGCGTTTCTACCTATAAATGAAGTGGCCATTGGGATGGGTTATCTGATGGAGAATATACCTGATGTTGAAGGACTGGGAGACCTAGTGGACTATTTCAGTAGCACCTATGTGTTCGGCACTCATCGTCGCATCCAGCCACCAGCTCTTCCTGATGGAATAATTCCTCCAATACGCGTGAGAAAGATTCCTCCCCTGTTTCCGCCACATTTATAGAATGTTCATCAGGCAACCATTGATAATGAGAGTCGCACCAACAACTTATGTGAGACTTGGAATTTTTCTTTCCATGAGCTTGTGGTGCATGACCACCCAACCATCTAGAAGGCCATTCAAACTATCAGGAAGGATCAAGCTCTGGTATCAGCAGCCCTGATTAAGGATTCCCGTGGTGAGCCTCCAAGAAAACGGGTCAAACGTGCCACAAAGGAGCATCAACAGCGTTTAAAAAACCTGTGTCAAGACTATGTAAATAAGAAAAAGACTATGGAGGAGTTTCTGAATGGCATAGGGCAGAGCATCAGGTTATAGTAACATTAACTTTATCTGTTTGTATATAGCCTATGCCTTCGGGTGGAATAAAATTATTATTGTTATTATTATTAATAATAAATCGTAATGAACAGGTCAATGTTTCTCTTTATCCGTACTTGTCTGCATTTTTTCCATAGCGGTTGTTTGCAGGTACTCAGGTAGACAAAACAATGATCAGGTAGAGTGAACCAACACAGAGATATTTATAATATTTTTCATGATTACTTCAACATAAATTACTTTCATTATATTTCTGCTTTTAATTTTAATGGTATTAAAAGGTATTAAAGTGAACTAACACAAAGAGAAATTATAATATTTTTCATGATTACTTCAGTATAGATTACTTACATTATATTTTTTCTATTAATGTTAATGGTATTAAAAGGTATTTAAGAAAAAGAAAAAAAATATTTAACTTGGGGGTTTTGTCCTACTTCGCACTTTTATCTTGGGGGTTTTGTCCGTGGGGGTTTTGTCCGCGGGGGTTTTGTCCTATGGGGGTTTTGTCCGCTGGGGGTTTTGTCCTATACCCATATATATATATATATATATATATATATATATATATATATATATATATATATATATATATATATATATATGCCCTATTCCACATCCATGTCTCCATAAATTTTATGTATAGGAATGTGTTTTTTGTTCTTTGTTTTTTCATCGCACTCTCTTAGAAAATACTCTTTGTATAGATGTAATTATTATGTAATTAAATGTTCATAATTCTATATGTGTATGTAATTTCTTCTTTGTTCATTCTCTGACTGAGGAGGAGCGAGATATTGGATAAATAAGAACAATATGATAGGAGCATTCTGTGGCACTGCGTGTGGTTGTTGAGGGCTGGTGTAATGGTATAGGATGGGAAACTAACCCCTACCCCCATGGGACGGGGTTGGGGGAATTGTATGGTATGGGGAGATGATGGCTCGTGGTTTTGGGGTATTGGTGGGGGGTGGGGGGGGGAGTGTATAGGGGGAACCTTTGGGGATTATAGGGGGAAACCGGTAGGGATTGGGGTATAGGAGGGAAGCGGGTGGGTTGGGTATAGGGGGGAAGCGTGGGGGGGTAGGGGGTATTGAAAAAAGGTAGATCTGTAATTGAAAAAGGGGTACATTTGATATTCAGAAGGGTAGATTTGCGTGGATCAAAAAGGGTAGATTTGTAGAGGTCCAAAAAGGGTACCACTATTTCATCACTAAAAGTACCCTATGCGCATCCTTGCTGTACCCGTTCTTTTTAAGAGTGTACGGCGAGGAGGCTTGTGCTCACTCAAGTAGACTCACTTGAGCGGAGACTACTGCAGAAGGGGGCGACGAAGGAACGTGACTGCAGGGACGCAGGCGAGGAATGCCAGGGGCGAGGTGTGGCGACTGTAGGCTCTGGGTGGGCGCGTGGTGTGGGCGAGCGGGCGGGCGCATGGTGATGGTGGGTGGGCAGGTGGTGTGGCGAGCTCTTGATATGGGGAGACTTGGATTCTTTTTTCGTCGCTTGGAAGGACGAAACACCGCTGCTACCAGTATATTAGAGTATTTTTGAAGGTATACTCAATACAGGTGGATGGTAAAAACAGTTGAGGTTTTCTATGATCTTATTTGGCGATATATGTATACTGATACAATTGATGACAGACTGGAACTTCTTGGGTAGCCGAGAGAGGGTTGAGTGATGATGGCCGTGACTTTAGCGGCTGAGACTGAGCTGTCTCTGAGTTGTGTCTGAAGTGAATGGTCGCCGGTGAATGAGTGAGCTGTGTCTGACTTAGAACGGGGGAGAGTCTATATTTATCTCCGCCGGACACCTGAGGAAGGCAAGGCTTGGCTTGGACTCGAGAATTTTGGCTTTCCCCTGGGAAGGGGGACGGGCTGGAAGGTGATCTTGATAATTGGGGAAAACTCTTGAGACAGCGGCTCTCCTGGGAAGGAGAAACCTCCAGAGACCAGGCCAGATGCGGATATATACACTCTCTCTCTCTCGGCTCCTAATATAAAGGAACTACTTAATACTATGTTATATATATATATATATATATATATATATATATATATATATATATATATATATATATATATATATATATATATATATATATTTATATATATAATATATATATATATATATATATATATATATATATATATATTTATTATATATATATTATATATATATTATATAATATATATATATATATATATATATATATATATATATATATATATATATATTGTTACGCTCAGGTCCAAAAAGGGGAAGCTTCACTTTTGCATCAGACCTGGTATCACTCAAATTAACCAAGTATAACATGAAATTGAAAGGGAAAGTTGTGAGGACAAGGAGTTAAACTCACTTTCATAAGAACAAAGTATATTAAACCAAATTGTAAGGGACGATATACAAGACACTCTACACGAAAGGATGTGTATAAACTAATGAAGACCTCTGAAAACACATAACCTCAGTATAATGAAACGAAGAAGAACAGATCCGCAGGGATGGGAGATGATGTGAGTAGAAGAAATGCAACTTCATTCCCGACCCATTCAGTAGTTTGGAGGAGAGGAGGAACGTAAGTGATGTTATCACATCTAAATAACAAGATTACATTAGAAAAACTTATCAGCCAAATAGTTGGGGAGGGAAGATGTTCAGCACCACAAAAATACTTAAGAAAAACAGGGTGTAGTATCATCCAACAATTAACACCAGAAATAAGGTTGTGGCAGGGTATTGTGTAAAATTGGAGAACATATTAAGCCGACGAACAAAGTGGTATGGAAGACCATTTGTGGGAGGGGAGATGATGTGTGGATTGTTAGGGCAGTGCCAGGAACACGTAGGTCTGTCAGGGTGCTTACCATAAGCCTTTTAGCCAAAGCTAAGGGTGGTTACTGGCCCCGGGAAAAGTTAAGGTTGGAGTGTTTAACGACCCTCTTTGTTTTTATCAGGGTGTGGGACAAAGTTTGGTAAGGTGTGTGGTCAAGATTTGTGGAGCGAGGGTGAGGGATCATGGAATGACTAACTAAATGGTGGTAATGTAGCTGCGGAGGAGAGAGAAGAGAGTGTCTGTGGGAGGGAGACTGTGGTGTTGGAGTGGTTGTTCTGAGTGTGTGTTGGGCGCAGTGGTCATGGCACAAGGGGGAGGACTTGGAACTGGTATAGAGGAATACACATCACTAATGATACTCGTTGGGGTTCTCTTCGGGTCGCCCGGGTCTGGCGCGCGTTTCCTGGGCCTATTGGTACAGGCACTGCGTTCCAGCAGCACGAACGACAACATCACGGCCAGCACACGAGCCTATCTATATACTTATACATTATAAGCGTATACAGTATAAATATATATATCTATAGTTTAGTCGGTACTATTACTGAGCTATATATATATATATATATGTGGCGCTACACCGCGAGGTTAGAGCAGCCGGGCTCTAGCGTTAGTCGTGGAACACGTTTTCGCCCTAACCTTCACAAACACGTCACTGGTCGTACCGGCCGGTTCGTTAATGTCGTCGGTGGCCGGTTCTGGCGGCGTAAACAAAGAAAGCTCAGTACAGAATCAAACACTTCAAAACTACTCTCTTCAACATACAGCTGCTAGGCGAGTGATCCGCGCCGGGTCAACCAGGATGATGCGACGGAGTTTGCGCCCCAGCGTTGCAAGGACCATTTCATCAATGGGCGCGGCCTCAGCGCGTCTCGTGACTGGTCTCCGTGTTTCTTTCTTCTGCCGGTGTCCTTTTCTCGCTGGCCTTTCTCGCACCGGCGGACTGCATACCTTTCGTGGTCGTTCGGACGCACGCGTGGCCCTAGCCCGAGAGACCTCTGGGCCCGTTCCGAGAGTACTTTTTTCGTTGCGCCGTGAACTTCAGACTTTGATACGTCATCATTACTTTGTATATAATTAAATGTAGAACACTCGTGTTGTTACCTTAAAGTTTAATGTCTACCAGAAAGAAATAATTGAAACAAAGAGAATAATTTAATAAACATGCGGAATAGAGAAATCACGCATCACAAGGTATACTAGTTATATTATTATATATATTTCATCTTAGCTATCTATACTATATACTTCTTTGTGTTTTCATTTTGTTTATTTATTTTTTTGGGTAGATTGTTTCATTTCTCTATTCCAACTTTGGGTTAGGGTGTTTTATTAATTTTGTGTTTTTGTTGTATCACGTGTTTTCAATATTTTGCGTTGCCATGCGGTAGCACGCAACTATCACGTTATAATACGCGTATATTAGCCTATAGCTATATAAATCATATATGCTCCTAATAGCTATATTTATTGCACTAGCTTATATTTTGCTACTAGCAACGCTATATTATACCCCACCTATTCTGCTATAAATACGCTATCCTACGCTAACATCGCATATATACGATCGACTATAACGCTTATTATTTTATTTATATATGCTATGCGCCTTAACTACTATTATCACGCAATAACTAACATGTATATATCTCGCAATAATATTATCGCTATCCGCTATATGTATAATCAGCTATATACAATCACTACTAGCTATATATATCAATACGATCGATATATATGCCGCTATATCTAGATGACTAGATCACTGATATTAAATATATAAAAAAATCCAATATATATATATATATCCCTGCATAATAAATCACGACTATATATCAGCCCACTATACTATACGCCCGCAACTACATAAACTAATTTATATTTTATGCTACGCCTATATTATATATAAAAACTATATAAACAGCATAATAACATACCTACGCTATCCATACGCTATATGCGCATAACTTATGTATTATATTTAGCCTGCATATACTGCATAAAACATACAAAAAACATAGGGAGATATAAACTACCTTATAGGATATCTATATGTAATGTAGAATAATTAAAATAAAAAAAATTTTCCAAATAAAAGTTATAAAATAAGCTAATAATTATTAATGCTAATAGAAGTATAGAAATGCAAAAATTTCTAATTTCGATAACGATTGAAATATTTGCTTGTATAAAAACACTGATAATACAAAATACATCAAGACGGTGGAGAAGGTCAGCTTCATCTGTAGAATCAAGTACTTTATGTCATCGAAGAGGCACATGTCTGGCATTGGTGCTCAATACTTTATGAAAGAGTTAAATTATAGATTGGGCATTAAGGATTCCATTTTTTTAGCATGCAATGAGCGGTAGATGCATACCTTTAACTTTGTAATGAATTATTGTAAAAATTCATCATCCTACCTTGTCTGTTGTCAAGCAGAGAATATGTACAATATTATTAATGAATAGTAACTTTGCTATGAATCATCTTAAACCTGTAGACATGGCATCTGCTCCTGTGTGTATGCAAGTGCGTATCTTCACCATGGTCTGGAAGATCACACGCTGGATTCGTGATCGTCAGCCAATACCCTCCCCGAAGGAGCTCAAAGCTCATAGAGATGAATTTATGGGAAAGGCTGAGACCTCTCACACACCACACACACCCTCATCCTCTTCGCAAGATTCGAACCCACGCCTACTGGCCTTACCGGCTGTACGATGGTGACGATAACCACTGACCCACAGGAGCGGGTCTGTGTGTGTGTGTGTGTGTGTGTGTGTGTGTGTGTGTGTGTGTGTGTGTGTGTGTGTGTGCGAATGTGTGTGGGTGTGCGTGTTTGTGCGTGTTTGTGTGTGCTTGTGTGTGTGTGGGTGGGTGTGTGTGTGTGTGTGTGTGTGTGTGTGTGTGTGTGTGTGTGTGTGTGTGTGTGTGTGTGTGTGTGTGTGTGTAATATACCTAGGTCTGGGTTATCACGCGCCTGAAACGTGATCATCAGCCTCCATTAAGTGACAGGAAGATTAAAGTCTCCAAAAATGACGCTTTCAAATTAATTAATTAATTCCATTATCTGATCGTATAATTTTCTATTGCTATTAATATTGTGTGCTGGTGGTCTATAAATTTATCCAATTACAATTTTCTTAGAATGTGCTTTTAGTTGTAAAAGCATAACATCTACGTTATCAATTTGTTTTAGTTTGCAAGACTGTTGGATTAAGACTGGCTTTCACGTAAAATAAAACACCTCTACCTTTTTTATTTTGTCATTCGCAGCTTTACATTGAATAACTTAGCAAATTATAATCTGCTAAAATGTAAATGTTTCTATTTTCTGTGTTTATCCGAGATTCCGATACGCAAATAATGTGGAACTCCATAAATATTGCAAGTGTTTTTAAATCTGAAAACTTATTTTTGAAGCTGCGCGCGTTAAACATGCAAATTTTTTGGCAACTATTTACTCTAGTTTTTCTACATGCGACGTACGAGGCTAGATTCTCTTTTTTCTCCTGAAATCAGAAACTTTGTTATTTAGTAGCCAACCAAAACGAGCAGCCCCAACTGGGTTGAGGTGCAGGCCATCGTCCTTGAAAAAGATAGATTTAATATAAAAGTCATCCCAGCAGTTGATGAAATCAATTCTTTCATCTGTACAAATGGATTTATTAGCAGTTATAAGACGGTTATTAGCGCTGAAAGCCATGTTGAAGAAAGTTGTGGGTGCACTACATCGGGGAAGGATTCCTGAAATAATCTTTCCACCATACTACAAAAAAAGTTTGATAAGCATGAGAGAATACAGAGAAAAGTTATCAAAACGATCCCTAAATTACGAAACAAGCCTTACGAAGAGCGACCAAAGAAGCTGAACTTATTCAGTTTATCCAAACGTAGGCTACGAGAGGACCTAATTGAGGTTTTTAAAATTTCCGTGGCTCTGACAATATTATCATAAATGACTAAGTAACTGCCGATCTCACAAGCACCACTCGTAATAATGGCTTCAAGATCATTGGTAAGCGTTATAGATCAAATATAGCGTAGCGCCTTTTCTTTGATATCAATCAATCATTGGGGGCATACCCCGAAGGGCTCGTCGCCTCGCCAACCCTTCGACGCAAGCTCCGACGATCACCCCGTGCAAGTCTCCATGCAAGCCCTTCCCATACCAAGTAACTCCCAACATGAAGCATCAACTTGCCCCAGCCACGGACTTTGTGGGCGCCCCTTTGGCCTCCTCCACCGCGGGTTATTCCTTTCAGAGACAAACCGACAAGCAGGATATCTCTCTCTCTCTCTCTCTCTCTCTCTCTCTCTCTCTCTCTCTCTCTCTCTCTCTCTCTCTCTCTCTCTCTCTCTCTCTCTCTCTCTCTCTCTCTCTCTCTCTCTCTCTCTCCTCTCTCTCTCTCTCTCTCTCTCTCTCTCTCTCTCTCTCTCTCTCTCTCTCTCTCTCTCTCTCTCTCTCTCTCTCTCTCTCTCTCTCTCTCTCTCTCTCTCTCTCTCTCTCTCTCTCTCTCTCTCTCTCTCTCTCTCTCTCTCTCTCTCTCTCTCTCTCTCTCTCTCTCTCTTCTCTCTCTCTCTCTCTCTCTCTCTCTCTCTCTCTCTCTCTCTCTCTCTCTCTCTCTCTCTCTCTCTCTCTCTCTCTCTCTCTCTCTCTCTCTCTCTCTCTCTCTCTCTCTCTCTCTCTCTCTCTCTCTCTCTCTCTCTCTCTCTCTCTCTCCTCTCTCTCTCTCTCTCTCTCTCTCTCTCTCTCTCTCTCTCTCTCTCTCTCTCTCTCCTCTCTCTCTCTCTCTCTCTCTCTCTCTCTCTCTCTCTCTCTCTCTCTCTCTCTCTCTCTCTCTCTCTCTCTCTCTCTCTCTCTCTCTCTCTCTCTCTCTCTCTCCTCTCTCTCTCTCTCTCTCTCTCTCTCTCTCTCTCTCTCTCTCTCCTCTCTCTCTCTCTCTCTCTCTCTCTCTCTCTCTCTCTCTCTCTCTCTCTCTCTCTCTCTCTCTCTCTCTCTCTCTCTCTCTCTCTCTCTCTCTCTCCTCTCTCTCTCTCTCTCTCTCTCTCTCTCTCTCTCTCTCTCTCTCTCTCTCTCTCTCTCTCTCTCTCTCTCTCTCTCTCTCTCTCTCTCTCTCTCTCTCTCTCTCTCTCTCTCTCTCTCTCTCTCTCTCTCTCTCTCTCTCTCTCTCTCTCTCTCTCTCTCTCTCTCTCTCTCTCTCTCTCTCTCTCTCTCTCTCTCTCTCTCTCTCTCTCTCTCTCTCTCTCTCTCTCTCTCTCTCTCTCTCTCTCTCTCTCTCTCTCTCTCTCTCTCTCTCTCTCTCTCTCTCTCTCTCTCTCTCTCTCTCTCTCTCTCTCTGTGTGTGTGTTGCACTATTACTTTCTTACAGTCAAAAAACATCATTCACAATTCTACTTTAAATCTTCAATACCAAGTTTTCATAATTTCCGTCACAGCCCTGGAACGCATCTCTTGCCTCATACCTTTTCGTTCCCTCTCAAGACGCGTTTGTCCAGCTCCTTGAAGTACAGACACATACTCGCTTATAGCCGCTTATAGCCGCCCATATAGCCGCAGTTGACGTTGGCAGACTATGGTGGTAATAGGCCTTGATTCAGTCTCACGGGGTAGTCGCTGATTCGACACGAAGTCATTCCAGCGATACCACATGATACTGCGAAGGCATTTATTACCAAAGACATCACTTTGCCTCTTCAGATCGGTGTTCAGTGTCCATGTCTCACAGCCATACATTAAGACAGGGATCACCAGCGATTTGAAGGCTCGGATCTTTGTCCGTCTGCACAGGTACCGACAACGCCAGATACTCGTACTGAGCTAGTCCATAACACCATGGGCCAGGTCTATCCGCTGTAGGACTTCTTGACGTGACCCACCATTGTTATGGACCACGCTACCAAGGTACTTGAAGCTGTCCAAGATATCAATGTTCTCGCCACATGCATGAATAGACTGTACTGTTTCATTTAGCAAGCCTGTAAACACCTGAACCTTAGTCTTGGGCCAGGAGACCTGAAGTCCTAAAAGTTTTGCCTTTTCATGCAGTGGTTCGAGAGCCATCACCAGAACCTCCAGTGACTCGGCAAAGATTACTGCATCGTCGGCACAAACAAGATCAGTGATCTTGGTGTTGCCGACAGATGTTCCACAGTGACTTTGGTCCACAACTCTGCCCAGTACCCAGTTCATACATGTGTTGAAAAGTGATGGAGCAAAGACGCATCCCTGCTTCACTCCCGTATGCACAAGAAAGAAACTGGACACACCTTCCCCCACATTTCACAGCACTCTCAGTCCCGGAGTTCAGGCCAGATACTAGACCAATAATCCATGCAGGAATCCCGCGGAGGCGCAGAAGATCCCAGAGTGCCTCGCGATGCACTGAATCAAACGCCTTTTTGAGATCGACATAGGCTTCAAACATACCCTGTCGAAACTAACGTCGCGAATCGCTAGGATACGGTCAATTGTTGACTTTCCAGATGTGAACCCTGACTGTTCAGGTCTCTGATATATCAGCAAGTGACTGCGAACTCGCATCAGTAGCAGATGGGCGAGCACCTTGCCTGGTACGCTGAGCAGCGTTATCCCGCGGTCGTTGTTGCAATCCTGACGGTCCTCTTTACCTTTCCAGATAGGGCCGACCAAGCCCCTTTTCCAGTCAGGAAGAATGGTATCTGAATGCCATACAACAGTCAAGACAGCATGCAACCCACGTATCATGGCCTCGCCTTCAGCTTTGAGCAACTCTGAACTGATATTACAAATGCCAGCTGCCTTACCATCCCTCCACTTTGCCACAGCCTCTTTGACTTCAGCAATAAAAGGTGCAGCTTGGTTAATGGGCAGATCAGCATCCACCACCTGTAACCCAGTAGTTTGAAGCTGTCCACTTGTAAGGTTGACCTTGAACAACTGCTCAAAGTACTCAGCCCAACGAGCCATCTGCATATCCGCGGCTGATACGAGGCAACCATCTGCTGTTCGGAAAGCATTTACCCAAGATGTAGACTTGGAGCGGAGCTACTTCAGTGCTCGATATAATAAAATCATGAATATTTATCTTCTCTACCAGTACAAATAATCAATAGTAACACAATTGAATCGCTTAAGAAAAAAATTCATAAACACTTCCATCCCATGTTCCTTTGATCCTCTGGTTTTCCCATTTTTCTCTCTTTATTTCCTTCCTCCGCCATCTTACCAACCACACGGCTCTCCACTTTTTTATCTACTCCACACTTCCTGCTTCATTACATCGATCGTGTTTTTTTTCTTTCCCTCCTGCCAGCCTTTTTCCCTCCTCTTGCTCCTGCTGCCCCCTCGTCTCCCCTCGTCCGTCCCTCAGCACACCATAAGGCTTCCACATAACAACATTCCATGTTTTTTTTTTCATAGTTTCCTGTGTCACTTGTGATAGCAGGAATAGCATTTCTTGGTTGTTGTTATTGGTTTTTTTTGTTGCTGTTTTTTATTATTGGTGGTGGTGGTGGTGGTGGTGGTGGTGGTGGTGGTGGTTACGGTGATACGAGGAAGAAAGAAAAAGAATGTTAATCCAATCAATAGCAAAATCAAATATTTTGCCCTGAACGTGAACGCCATCCACACACACACACACACACACACACACACACACACACACACACACACACACACACACACACACACACACACACACACACACACATACATACACACGCGCGCACACACACACACACACACACACACATACATACACACACACATATATATACACACACACACACACACACACACACACACACACACACACACACACACACACACACACACACACACACACACACACACACGTGCGCCAACACCTTCGGCAACACGCATGTCACGAACTGCCCCGTCAACCCTGGAGCCGCTGCCCGTGCAGCCGACGGGAGGTCTGGTCCCAGCGTTTCACAAGATCCTACAGGAGCTGGGAAGGCAGATCACGGCATAGACGGGAGAACCACGGGAGACCTGCTGGCTGCGACAGAGGGTCAGTCTGGCAGTGGTGTGAGGCAATGCGGCCTCCATCACCAACCACCTTCAAACACTGTCCCCCGACGCTCCATACACGCACACACGCACACACACATAGACACACAAAATACTTTATTTTCCCTACCCTAGTAGGCAGAACGTCACAGCGGCCTGCGGAAAGGCCGGGGCAGGCTGTCATCACCCTCAGTGATGCCAAAGAAATAAATATTGGTTGAGACGTCACACACAAATCACACACACACACACACACACACACACACACACACACACACACACACACACACACACACACACACACACACACACACACATACACACACACACACACACACACACACACACACACACACACACACACACACACACACACACACACACACACTGTAGGCTTGTCTTTCAGTGCTGTCATTAACCAAGAAATCGTTAAGGTGTTTAATGTCCACGTACACCGGAAGTGCGGCATACTCGTTTTTTGTGTGCGTGTGTGAATGTGTGAGCGCACACGCAAGTGAGGAGGGAGGGAAGCTACAAAAACATAGTTTGATGAACGCAGGTGAGTGATTTGAGTTTCACCATGGCGTCACTTCCCTCTCACTGCCTTTAAACAAGGTAGCACGTCATGAGCACAGTGTTGCCCACCGTATGGTACACAACGTTATAGGTGAAAGGCATCCGATCAGTACTAATAACACCAGCTGGATTTTTCCTTGTCATGTATAATGTTGATATCAAAATATTGTACGCATATATTTCTAACGTTAATAAAACGTTTCTATGTGACAACTGTTAAGTGTAATGATGTGTGTCTAAACGATTCTGATAACTTATAATTATTTGATAGTTGTCCTGCCACCTGCTACGTCTAAGACTGCCAGCACTTCACCCTAAGAGCTGGCCTGATTACATGCACACGTCGCCTTTCCATGTAAAACGTGCCAAACATCCTCAAGTTCATAAAATTTCCTTCACACACTCCATCTGCAAATACGTGTTCCGCCTCCGGTGCTCAAAAACATATTTATGCTGCCTAGGTAAAAAAAAAATTTTTTAAAAAAATAAATGCAATCTTGTGAGTCGAAAGGATAGAAAACTTTTCTTTTCTTTTTCTTTTGTTTTGTTTTGTGTGTGTATGTGTGTGTGTGTGTGTGTGTGTGTGTGTGTGTGTGTGTGTGTGTGTGTGTGTGTGTGTGTGTGTATGTGTGTGTGTGTGTGTGTGTGTGTGTGTGTGTGTGTGTGTGTGTGTGTGTGTGTGTGTGTGTGTGTGTGTGTGTGTGTGTGTGTGTGTGTGTGTGTGTGTTAGTTGCTCAGTCAGTTATACCATTTTTACCTTTCTGCTTTTATTTAGTTTTGCCTTTCCTGGCTTCCTTCTGCCTCGCTTCCCGCCACCAGCCACCCTCGCCTTCCCGTTTCTCTCAGGTGAGCTAAAGTATCCTCGAGGTGCAGTTGAAGTTAAAAAGAGAAAGCCAGTAAATAGGTTTAAAGATGAATATGAAGAAAACTAAGGTGACGTTCAACTATTACATAACAGACCATGAAATTAAAGCAGATAAAGCAATATCACAATGTAACTAGGAATACATTTAATAAGGACAGAAAATTGGTGTAAATCCAAATCATGAAGAATAAAAAGTCAAAAGATGAATAAGAATGGGATGGAATACTTTTGGTAGACAATAATTTTATAAGGAATAATCTCCCATTATCACTCAAGAGAAAGGTATATAAGCGTGTATTCTATCAGTTTTAACATATGGATTAGAAGCTTGGAGTCTTACGAAAGCTCTGGAATGAAAGCTTCAAAGTTCCCAAAGAGGAATATAGAGAATAATCCTTAGCATAAACTGAAGAGTTAGGAAAAGAGGATCTGGTATTAAAGAAGAAATAATAGATGGACTGTTAGAGTCAGAAGATATGGTAAAAGAAGGTAAGACAGACAGAGAACTAGATAAAGAGATGAGATAAGAAGTGTTTGCTGGAGTAACCTGGAATATACATGCAGTCCATAGAGATAAGTACAAAAGGAGTACAAAGGATAGACAGCAATAGTCCAACGGGAATTAACGTAGCTATATTACTACCATAGTATCTACCAGATAGAGACAAATAGCCACCCGCCCCTCCCTCCAGCCGAAACTGGCCGGAAGAGGAAATTATACCATGTAGTATGGACAAATTATATATATATATATATATATATATATATATATATATATATATATAATTTTTTTTTTTTTTTTTCTATATCATTAACCGTTGGCGCCAGTAGGCTTATGGAGGCACAGATGGACTTGCCTCGCTTGTTATTTGGCGTAGGTTTTCAGATTGTTTATAGTGACGCCTCAAATGTTTACGTTCTCTCTTGAATATGTTGAGAACGTGCGAAGCTAATTGCTACTACAGCCTCAGATGCATATAAACATTGTAAGTCCCGTCTGAGGACAGTTTGGCAGCAATTTGCGTAGTCTTTGGCCACTCGGCGGTGATATCAAAGAATGAAAAGTGGTCAGCGAATAACCCGGGATCCTAGGCTCGCATACCCGAGCGCTAGACCGCTGTACCACCGCCGATTTTATACTCGAGAAATTTGTAGTTGCATCTACTAAATATTTGCAAATTTGCCCTGTACCGAAAACTTGGGAAAACTCCACAAAAACACTAATGCACAATAAAGAGACATCAAATACCTAAGAAAAATTACTGTGTAATAAGACTAGAGTCTATAGTATACTAGATAATAGCATACTTAGTAGATAGTATACATATTGAGCAGCAGATACAGATGCGTAGGAGAGGCCTATTGGAATCAGATGATACTGAGACTCCATACTGTATCGTGTAACGTTTAGGGACAATATTGTTCCTATCTTCACACAGAAAAACGGTGAGACTCAAGGTCCATGATAAGCTGGTGTTGTATTAACCAAGCATCATGGTGGCCGGGAGACTCTGTGGTACAGTCTACGGTTTGTGGCCTATAAGTTCTGAGTTCTATCCTGGCTCACGACAGCTCTTTGGTGAAAGATGTATCGCTCTCACATTAATCCTAACACAGCTATATGGTCTATTGCCACCTTTTTTTTATACATCACAAACCGTAGGCGCCAGTAGGCTTTATGGAGGCTAGTTTAGACTGCCTCTGCCCGTTATTTGGCGTAGGTTTAGATTTTTTATAGTGAAGCCTCGAATGTTTATGTTCTCTTTGAATATGTTGAGAACGAGAGAGACTACTGCTGCTACAGCCTCAAATGCATTTAGCATTAAATCCCGTCTGAGGACAGTATGGCAGCAATTTGGGTAATCTTTGGCTACTCGGTGGTAATACCAAAGGAAGGAAAGTAGCCAGCGGATATCGGGGGATTGAACCCGGGACCCTAGGTTCGCATGCCCGAACGCTGACCACAGCACTACCTAGCTTGTGAGGATTATTTAATCATCTTTACTCACCAAGCCTCGTAAGTCTTTAAGAGTTCTCACAAGTCCTTATCTTATGAGCTATGCATGAAACCTAATCAACGTCAGGAGTTCACCTATTAAACACCAAAAATTATGACAGAAAGAGGTGACACAAGGACCTAAGAGTTTCTCACACTGGAAGAGTCAAGATGGCTGACTAATAACAACACCACATTAGTCGACTTTTCACCCATGAATACGTTTTTCATTTACGACGATGTTGAATATCATATATATATATATATATATATATATATATATATATATATATATATATATATATATATATATATATATATATATTTAGATCATGTTAAGTTTTCTGTCATGAATATGATTACAAATAAGACAGTAGCTAATCGTATTGAGAGAAGCAAAGTTGTCCCACTGGAGATAAAAGGTTTCCTCTAGTGTGGCTGCTTGGTTGTCGTGAGATCATTCTTTCCAGGTAGACACACCACGAATTCGTGGTCTAGTTCCTTATGAGTTAGTTCTGTGTAAGGAAACGAGGGTATTTGGTTAGAATAAACATATTCCGTTAATCTATCATGAACATGATATTTGCCGTTAGACGAAGGTGGACACCAAACCGGTAATCTGTTAATCGTTAATTAACAAAGTTAACATTTTCGTTAACGATTTAACTTTTAAGTTAACTTTGGAAATCATTATCGGACTAATTAACTTCCGTTACATTTAACTTCCGTTAACTCAAGTCCGCTAACTTAAAAATTAATACTAATATTGTGTTTCGTTTAAGTTTTTTTGACCCTCCTCTGGCTCTAAAAGCCTTTAAAAACCTAAAACAGGCCCAAAACTATGAAATCAGCCTTTTTTAGTTTTTTTTTAAGTTAAATCTATAAAATCTACCTTTTTTAAACTCTAAAGCAAAAAAAAACTATAGTGTTTGGGTTTTAAAGCCATTAAAATAAACCTTAAAGGCTGATTTTATAGTGTTGGCACTTATCAAAGGTGGTTTTAGGTGGTTTTAGAGCAAAAGCTTTTTTTTTCTATTATAAAAAATAACGTTAACTGTCTATCGATAACTTCCGTAATATTTTTAAAGAATTAACTGATAAACGGTTATCGAAAATAGTTTTTTGGTTAATGGATTAACGGTTAACGAAGTTAACTTTTTGGTTAACGGCGCCCACCACTGCCGTTAGATAACAGCAGAGAAAAGAATCATAAGGAAAATATGGATGGATAGCCTTACGTTAAAAAGGCCACTTTTTTCTTATTCATTTTGCCCGTGTGTGTGTGTGTGTGTGTGTGTGTGTGTGTGTGTGTGTGTGTGTGTGTGTGTGTGTGTGTGTGTGTGTGTGTGTGTGTGTATGTGTGTGTGTGTGAGTACATTTCCAAGGATTAATAATAAGACAAGAACATTTTTTGTTGTTGTTATCAAAAAATCTAGGATACGCAAAATGAGTACAGATATTTCTCGTAAAATAAATTTATATAGAGAATCATGTGTTAAATACCTTTATTTGTATTTGTAGTTTCATAATTATGGAGAAAAATTGCCCCAAACTGTAATTTGATAAACTCTCTTTGAACTAAATGTAAGAGTTTCTCATAGATTTCCTTCTAATTACATTTTCGCAATTTCTGAGAGCGTTGATGGATGTAACCTCAGAGTTTCTTATTACTGCAAACGATTTGGCTGATAAGAAAGGGTATAGAAAAGAACTCATATAAATACTATAATGAATACCACCCAGCTGGTCCCTGCGGAATTGAGACTTCTGAAGCCTTCGGAAGCAAGGCACTGAGGGTCCAGCAGTAAGTAGCGTGTGGAGATAACCTCTGTAGATGGGAACATTACTGTCTCCAAATGTTGCACTATAAAGGATGGCATCTCTACTTCTGGAGGTTTATTATGTGCTTTTTTATGGACCGGACCGGAGAGAGAGAGAGAGAGAGAGAGAGAGAGAGAGAGAGAGAGAGAGAGAGAGAGAGAGAGAGAGAGAGAGAGAGAGAGAGAGAGAGAGAGAGAGAGAGAGAGAGAGAGGAGAGAGAGAGAGAGAGAGAGAGAGAGAGAGAGAGAGAGAGAGAGAGAGAGAGAGAGAGAGAGAGAGAGAGAGAGGAGAGAGAGAGAGAGAGAGAGAGAGAGAGAGAGAGAGAGAGAGAGAGAGAGAGAGAGAGAGAGAGAGAGAGAGAGAGAGAGAGAGAGAGAGAGAGAGAGAGAGAGAGAGTGTGTGTGTGTGACATTTTTCTGCTTCTTCTCATCTTCCAGAGATTACATCAATTATAAAAGCAACAACAAACTTCTCAGCTTACCAATAACTTTGCCACACACCATGTCCTTTCTGTTGTAACGATAGAAGCACAAACAAAAGACACTCATCAAGTCTATAAAGTACCTAGATCAAAGCATCAATAACACCATTACATCTGCAGCGCCCACACATCTCGCTGCAATGTTGTCTGGGATTAATTTTTAATATATTGTATTGTTTATCCACCTTTCTATCTATCTATCTATCTATCTATCTATCTATTCATACATGTATCTATCTGCATGGGTGTGTGTTGGTATTTTGTTCAGTCAATATCCTGATCCTTAAAGCTCTCCCATACCAAGCACCCGATTGGATATACTCTGGTTTGGTCCACTGTTCCTTTGTGCTTAACATTCTTTGTGCCAAAACAGTCCCGAGGCGCGGAACATGACACGTACTGTTGTCAGCCTGCAGTCACCTTGCCAGACTCTAAGAATCGTGTCGTGTATGTTACTGTAAACAACCAAAGTTTACATGCGCTTTACCCCGACCCGTTCCTCAACCTCAGCCCAGAATGATAAAAGAAACGTTACCACAGAGCTGTGATCCAAGCTTTATCTTTTTTTCCCCTAAGTCGTTTGTAAACGTGTTTATTTATCCTGCATACAAAAACTGACAATCAGCTGGAAAAGGTAGACAGAGAGAAAGAAAGACAAACACAAAAATCATCTTTTACTTATGTAAGAGTTTTTTTCAGTAAGCTGTTTGTTCTCTGATGTAAAGAAGAGAATAATTCCAGAGTTTAAGTAAGTAGCTTGCTGGCAATAACTTGTGTTTGCCGAACTCAATGATGCTCGATGGACACGACGCTGTCAGGAAACTTTTCTCGGAAGACGAAGAGAAGAACGTGTCTATGAAGGTAAGGGTGGAGAGGCAGCTGGCCTTTGCAACACTTCATGCTCTTGGAATCAATTCACGTTCCAGGGATATCCGGCAGCCGCCGCCCTTAATTCAGTGAACGGGGCGACCATCACTTTACGCAGTGACCACAAAAATGTTATCGTGATGTGAAAAGTATGCAGAATTTAGGAAGGTCAGTGTTTGTCAGGCTGATGGAAGCAAGGAAAGGAAGCACTCAGACCCAAGTGAAGGGGAGTGGAAAGGGCTGGAAACAGGAGAGGAAGACCTAATGTAATTAAAGTGTGCTAGGGAAACACCATAAATAGAAAGGAGGAAAGCAAAAGAAAAGTAAAACGTAATAGATGAGAGATATGACGGTGGCAGTGGAGAGAACAGGCTCTCCTTTCACATATGTAATGACGTTAATTCATCTTCTTCTTTGAATCAATCATCAACACTTTCAATTCACTTTCAAATAATAAGTGTATAAGGAAGGACGTTCTCAGGTTAGTGGTGAGGGACAACCCCGGTGGATTGCAAACAGTGCACGGCGTTGCAAACCTACACTGACACACACAGCACCTAACACCTTGCCTCAAGGACGCTTGTGTCAAACCAGCAATCCCTGAGGTGGAATAAACGCAACACATGATAGTTACTTTTTATCACTTATGGTCGTTATAATGACTTCGTAGTTATCTTGATAGTTATTTTTGCAGTCATCTTAAGTGTTTTTATACCTACCCTTTTTACCTTTATGAAATTATCTATACTTTGACAGTATGTTAGTTGTTTTTTTCATCTTGATAGTTATCTTTACAGTTACCTTTAAAGGTTTGTACACTTATCCATGTTATCTTAATAATCTTATCTTTATTATTACTTCTGTTATATTTCTATTTTTGTAGTTTCCTCACAGATGACTTGATAGTTAAGCTAACAATCACCCTTTGAGTTGTTTCTTATAAAACCAACCTTTACAATTACACTCCATCCATTTCCACAGTTATCCTTGTAACAATCAATAATCACCTCTAAAGCTACTTTTACCATTACCACCAAACGTAAATGGAAGCCCAAGAGCTGGCCTCCATTTCTTTCCAACCAAGTCTTTCTATCTTTCGGATTGGCTGCCGAGGAAGAAAACGTGCAAAGGAAAGAAAAAAATAGAGCATATATATTTTTCTTATCTGCAGAGGATGAGGGACGAAGCAAAACGTGAAAAGAAAAGAAAAAAAAGGAATATTTTTTTGCTGCAGCGAAGGTAAAAATAATCAAAACTAACAAAAGCAGGAAGGAAAAGATACATATATATATACTTTCGACGCAGCAAGAGAAGGAAGAAACTGAAGCATCAAAATCGTCATGTTTGGGAAAAATGCATCGAAATGTTGCGGTTTCATTCCTCCATATTGGAAATGAGCAATCAAGGAGAGAACCATTTCGTTCCTCAGGAGAATATCACAATCATTCATTGCTTATTCATTAACCTGTTTCAAATGGCTTAAACTTTTGGAGGAACAGACAACTGCAGATGTTTACATCGAATGAATAAATAAATCATATAACACACATAAGACGCTGGTTCATCATGTAATGGATGATTAACGGAAATTATTAAACAATTTATTTATAGACATTAACAACCAGCCACAACTTCAAACTAGATTGTTTTTCCTTAGATAGCTAGATAAAGGAATATAACGCGCAGAACGGGACTGTTGGGATCAAACAAAACATGACCGCCCATCGCAGCAGACCTAACACCTATACTACTGAGTCTGGTGTTCGACGCTCAACGACAACTAGTCTCAGTCATTATCCCGACGCTATTTTGTTTTTACGTAAAAATATATATAACACGTCCGGTCGCATGGCATGCTGGCAGTTCGTAAGTAAAAATATAAATAAGTATAAATAATAGGAAAGGGTCCAGAAAATTCTGCAATTACCTTTCCTTAATATTTTTACGTTTCTTCTATAAATTCTATTGTTCTACTTTTTTGTTTAGAAATGAGTCCAACTAAGCAGTTTTTTTTTTTTTTCGCTCGGAAATGTGATCTATTTTTATTTTGTTACCTATTTGAATTTTTTTTTTACGATTGTGTTTCATATAAATGTATTGTTTACCTACACGCACACGCACACACACACACACACACACACACACACACACACACACACACACACACACACACACACACACACACACACACACACACACACACACACACACACAAACAAACAAACAAACACACACACACACACACACACACACACACACACACACACACACACACACACACACATACACACACACACACACACTCGACCTTTTCCTTACCACTAATCCTTCCGCTTACTCTGTCAAACTGTCCTCTCCGTTGGGCTCCTCCGATCACCGTCTTATTTCAGTGTCTTGTCCTATCGCTCCAGTGCCGCCTCAGGACCCACCGAAGCGGAGGTGCTTCTAACATTATGCCTCGGCTAAGTGGGATGAACTGAGGAGGTATTATTCTGATTTTTCATGGAATGATTACTGCTCCCGTGTCAGAGATCCATCTCTTTGTGCCGAACGCATAACGGAGATTATTGTCTCTGCCATGGAAGCGTACATCCCACACACTTTCTCCAGCCCAAAACCTTGGTTTAACTTAGCTTGCTCTCGTTTTATCCATGATCGAGAGGTGGCTCACAAACGGTACTTTAACCTGATACTCACGCTTTTTATATATCTGTCTGGAATCACGCAATATTTGATCGCCAACTAGCCAAAAATTCCCTCATCAATAGGAAACGTAAAATTTGTTTCTAGTTCTAGCTCTCCTCGTTACTTCTGGCATCTAGCCAAAAATATTTCCAACAATTTTGTTTTATCTTTCTCTCCCGTACTTCACCCAGATGGCACCCCTGCCGTCTCCTCTGTCTCTAAGGTTGAACTCTTCTCTCAAACCTTTGCTGACAACTCCACATTGGATGATTCTGGGCTTGTGCCTCTTTCTCTACCACACTCTGACTACTTCATGCCATAAAATCAAATACTTCGTAATGCTGTTTCTCATGCCCTCGCTGGCCTTGACCCTCAGAAGTCATATGGTCCTGATGGAGTCCCTCCTATTGTTCTCAAGATCTGTTCTTCCGTGCTTGCACCTTGCCTGGTCAAACTTTTCCGTCTTTGCCTATCAACTTCCACCTATCCTTCCTGCTGGAAGTATGCCTACATACAACCTGTTCCAAAGAAGGGTGACCGCTCCAATCCCTTAAACTACCGTCCTATTGCTTTGATGTACCACCTTTCTAAAGTCTTTCAGGCTCTCCTTAACAAGGAAGATTTAGAGGCATCTATCCGCTCACAACCTTCTTTCTAATTGTCAGTGTGACTTCCGATCTGGACGCTCTAATGGTAATCTTCTAGCTTTGCTTACTGACTCTTGGTCATCCTCTTTTGGGGGCTTAGGTGAAACTTTCGCTGTTGCCTTAGGGCTAAGACATATCAAAGGCTTTTGATAGAATATGACACACAGCGTTGATCTCTAAGCTCCCCTCTTTCGGCTTCTATCCTTCTCTCTGCTCCTTCATCTTTAATTTTTTTTCTGACCGTTTTATTGCAGTAGTGGTAGACGGCCACTGCTCTTCCCTTAAACCTATCAATAGTGGTGTTCCACAGGTTCTGTCCTATCACCCATTCTTTTCCTAATATTCATCAATGACCTTCTCAATCTTACTCAGTGTCCTATTCACTCATATGCTGATGACTCTACCTTGCACTTCTCCACGTCTTTCTCCAGACGCCCAAACCAGAGACAGGTAAATGACTCACGTGGAGACGCCACAGAACGCCTAACTTCTGATCTTTCTTTAATTTCAGATTAGGGCAGAGAAAACCTTGTGTTGTTCAATGCCTCAAAAACTCAATTCCTTCATCTATCCACTCGACATAATCTTCCAGACAACTATCCCGTCTACTTTGATGACACACATCTGTCCTCCTCTTCTACACTGAACATCCTTGGGCTATCCTTTACTAAAACTTTAACTGAACGTTTCATATCTCTTCTCTTGCTAAATCAGCTTCCAAGTAGTTAGGTGTCCTGCGTCGTCTCCATCAGTTTTTCTCCCCCAACCAATTGCTGACTCTGTACAGGGGCCTTATCCGCCCCTGTATGGAGTACACATCTCACGTATGGGCGGGGTGGGGTGGGGTTGGGGGGGACTCCACGCACACAAAGATGCTAAACGAGATTAAGTCAAAGACTTTTCGTGTTATTGACTCCCTTCCTCTTACTGACTGTCTGAATGCTAACTGCTCTTTTGAACTTGTTAACTGCATGCCTTTCCCCATCTCGCGGCCTCACCGCACACGACTTTCTACTTACTCTCATCCCTATTCTGTCCACCTCCCTTACGCAATGGTTAACTATTATCTCCATGCTTTCTTCCCTTCTACTGGTAAACTCTAGAACTCTCTACCTGAATCTGTATTTCTACCTTACTACGACTTGAACTCATTTAAGAGAGGAGTATCAAAACACATGCTAATTTGGCATCCATTCTTTTAATTGCTCTTTTTTCTTTAGGGAACCGGCAATACAAGTGGGCCTTTTTGTACTTGTTTTATTGCCCTTGGCCGGTTTTCCATTTGCATCAAAAAACATACACAAAACACACACACACACACACACACACACACACACACACACACACACACACACACACACACACACACACACACACACACACACACACACACACACACACACACACACATGCATACATATAGAAACACATGTATACATACAAACTTTAGATTTAAAGGAAGGCATGGATTGAAACGTAAATTTGGTAGAAATGTTTAGCTTCGGATTGGTGGTGGTCTAGTGGCTAGCGGTCGGGCATATCAGCTTAGGGTCCCGCGTTCGAGCCTCGGCACGGGCTGGCCCCTTTACTTCGTTACTACCGCCGAGTGGCCTAAGATCACCCACATGCTGCCATAACACCATCCTCGCCGGGACTGCAACGTTATATGCGCGAGGAGCTTCCGCTGGCAGCATGAGCCTATCAATAAGAAGAAACAAGGCGTCACTTAAAAAATCTAACCCGCGCTACTAACGGGCGGAGGCCAACCATCTAAGGTCTCCCTGAAGCCTACCGGTGCCATGGGTAAAAAGATATAAAAAAAATAAATAAATAAAAAATAACTATACGTGGGCTTTACCTTGACGTGTGCCCCGCCAGGTTAGCGATAGTACAGGCCCTGCCAACCATGTAGTAACACCTGTCATAAGGAACATATTGGTTAAGAAGAATCTAAAAAGTCTTGCAAAAAAATACATATATGAAAGAATGAAACATGATATACATAATCTTACCAAAATTGATGAAATAACTATTGTAAAACAGGAACAAATACCATCAGCATATAATATACAAATTTATTTCAAACAAACTATGTGAGCATATATGATTACTTAGTTTTGTTTTGTATCTAATATACACATACATGCACAGCACATACACGAATGCGTACATGGAGCCACCACTCCTACAACATAATACCAGACACCTTACGCATCGTACGTAACAATTGCCCCGTAGCTCAGGTTTTGAGAATCACATTGTCATTGATTTTCTGTATTTTCTTCTCGTAATTTAATGGAGATCATGAGAAAAGTCCTTCGTTATGTGTGAGTTAATCGTAATGTTATGGTTTATTAATATATTTTGATATGTAAACACTACTACAAAATCCTGCAGCATGACATATTGCCAAGACGGTTCAGTGTTCACCGTATGGTTTGTGTTACTATGTATCATTCTTCAAATCAAAAGTAAATAAATTAAATCAAAGAAAGGAAAAAGACTTATTTTCAAGTTTATGGAGAGCCAGAATTTTTTTTTTCATTAATTACACGCATCAGTTTTATGCAGCTGTGTGTCCTTTGGCATATAAACAAAACCAAAGTTACGTTCTCTAGGTTCTTTTTGTATATTGTCTTTATAAGAAAAAATAAGGACACGGTAAAAGTAAATGAAACAGAAATATTGATATAATCAACTATTTTTTTTCTATTGCTCAATAGTAAACTAGAAGAAACCGAAATTAAATGGAAATTTTGAACAACGCACTTCTTTTCGATTTTCTTCTGAACGCACTGCCTCCAGCATCCGTCGGCCTTGCACAGTTCCGCGGAACACATCTGGTCAAGCCTCTTGTAATAATTTCATCCTCAAACTTGGTAGCTTTTTTCTAGTGATACTTCCTCCATTGAAGAAAGGTCTGGAACGTACAAATAAACGTGAAATTGTGTCATTATGCAAAAAAAAATGTTTTTTGCTGAGACAGTCGTAATGGAATAAAGTGTCTTACATCGAATTAACAGCGTCGCCTTGAATCCAACACAATATCTCGTTTGTCCACGGTAAGAGTTTTGTCGTTGTGCAAGAGGGAAGATATCCTCTTCCAAAGCTGTTAAAAATATATTCATGGATTTTTCATCCTGCACCGACTTTTCCAATATCTTTATCACCTTTACTTGTCTATAGTGTCCTCGCTCCAGTCCTTGCCTTCCCTAGACGTGTCGCGCGCACGCCTCCCCCTTTGGCAAAGTACACACAGCCAAACATTCAGCCCACGCTCACCCTCCTCAGGTTAACTGTCTCGCAAAAGTGTTGTGTTTCCATTTCCATTAGACTCCCGCTAGTGTGGCTCCTGCTTCACCTTGATACATGTGAGGATATATATATATATATATATATATATATATATATATATATATATATATATATATATATAGAGAGAGAGAGAGAGAGAGAGAGAGAGAGAGAGAGAGAGAGAGAGAGAGAGAGTGTGCGAGAGAGAGAGAGAGAGAGAGCGAGAGAAAGAGAGAGAGAGAGAGAGAGAGAGAGAGAGAGAGAGAGAGAGAGAGAGAGAGAGAGAGAGAGAGAGGTAGAAAATTGGGAGTTAAGAACAAAGACTTTAGCTTCCTCCTCCTCCTCCTCCTCCTCCTCCTCCTCCTCCACCTCCTCCTCCTCCTCCTCCTCCTCCTCCTCCTCCTCCTCCTTATCTTCTTTTTCCTCCACCACATACGTTCAGAAGGGGACTGCAGTGACACAAAAGTCTGTTAATGACAAAGAATTATATGAAACGACCACGAAAAGAAAGAGCAGGAGGAGGAGGGGAAAGGCAAGTGTAGAGAAGACAAATGAAACCGGTTTCTCTTCACTTTTCTTTGTTTTTCTAGTGTAAATGAATAAGAAAGAGAGCGAGAGAGAGAGGGGGAGAGAGAGAGAGAGAGAGAGAGAGAGAGAGAGAGAGAGAGAGAGAGAGAGAGAGAGAGAGAGAGAGAGAGAGAGAGAGAGAGAGAGAGAGAGAGAGAGAGAGAGAGAAAGGGAGAAAGAAAGAGACAAAGGGAGAGATATAAAAGAGGAGATAGAAAGGAACTAGTGGGAGAGCAGAGTGAAAAACGAAAAAAAGACAAAAAATAATATACATATGAATGTATATATGTATATAAATAAATATATATATATATATATATATATATATATAGACACCCACACACACACACACACACACACACACACACACACACACACACACACACACACACATATACACACACACACACACACACACACACACACACACACACACCCACACACACACACACACACACATACACACACACACACACACACACACACACACACACACACACACACACACACACACACACACACACACACACACACACACACACACACACACACACACACACACACATATATATATATATATATATATATATATATATATATATATATATATATATATATATATATATATATATATATATATATATATATTCCTTTCCCAAAACATTTTAATGATTTTATACCTGTTGCTCTCACATCTAATATCATGAAATGCCTGGAGAATATTGTTAGAAACCTTTTATGTGATAGAATAGAAATTTTTAGAGACCAGATGCAATTTGCTTACTGTAGAAATAGAAGTGTCCAAGATGCAAGCTTAACTTTTATGAATGACATTAGCAAACACTTAGATCAAAGAAATTCATCAACAAGAATTATATTCATAGATTTTAGTTCAGCTTTTAACACTATACAGCCCCATATACTTTTAAACAAGCTTCTAGAGATGGGCTATAACAGTAACCTTTTAAAATGGATTTTTAGTTTTTTAACAAAAAGGCCCCAGTACACCAAAATCGGCAGTGCTTTGTCCAATAAAATCGCTACCAACACAGGCGCGCCACAGGGGTGTGTGCTGTCTCCAATATTGTTCAGCCTGTATACAAATGATTGTAGGAGTGTCTTTGACAACTGTACCATAATCAAATATGCCGATGACACAATAATAACAGGAAAGATATTGAATGATGACTGTAGAAATTATGAAACTCAGGTACAAAAATTTGTTGAGTAGTGTACAGAAAATTATTTAGTATTAAATGTAAAGAAAACCAAAAAAATGATCATAGATTTTAGAAAAATGTTCATAAATGTACCAGATATTATCGGTATCGATGGGGATTGTGATTGATGATGGGCTCAAAGGCAATGCAAACACAAATCTAGTCATTAAAAATTGCAACCAAGGACTTCATTTTATCAGAATTTTAAATAACGTTCATGTAGATGAGAAAATAATCAGCTTGTTTTATAAATCCACCTTAGAGTCTATTTAAAATTTTTCTATTTCTACCTGGTACAAAAAACTAACTTCAGCAGATAAAAATAAGCTAAACAAAATAGTTAAAAAAGCTAAAAAGTTAGGTGCAGCAGCAACATTCATAGATATTCTACATCAAGAGGCTGCATTAAAACAAGTAGAAAAAATAATGCAGGACCAAACTCACCTTCTAAATAACTGTTTTATGTTTTTTAAGGTCAGGAAGAAGGTTGGCACTGCCCATGATAAAAACGGATCGTTATAAAAAATCATTTGTCCCCAACAGTATTGTGCTCTTCAACGATTTTTATTCATAGGAATTATTCTAAAGCTTTTATGTGACTAATACTTTTATCTATATTATTTTTGGAGCCTGTTTGCTATAAAGAATTTCACTTGTATGCATCAATGTAGAACAATGTGACAAATAAATTATCATATCTTATCTTATCTTATCATATATATATATATATATATATATATATATATATATATATATATATATATATATATATATATATATATATGTATATATATATATATATATATATATATATATATATATATATGTATACATATACATATATATATATATATATACATATATATATATATATATATATATATATATATATTTATATATATATATATATATATATATACATATATATATATATATATATTTTATCATTAACCGTTGGCGCCAGTAGGCTTATTGAGGCACAGATGGACTTGCCTTGCCTGTTATTTGGCGTAGGTTTTCAGATTTTTATAGTGACATCTCAAATGTTTAGGTGCTCTCGTGAATATGTTGAGAACGTACGAGGATAATCACTGCTACAGCCTCAGACGCATATAAACGTTGTTAGTCCCGTAGGAGGACAGTATGGCAGCAATTTGGGTAGTCTTTGGCCACTCGGCGGTGATATCAAATATTGAAAAGTGGTCAGCGGATAACGGGGATTCGAACCCGGAACCCAAGGCTCCCATGCCCGAACGCTGACCACTACACCACCAGTGTGTAATGAAACCACTGGTAGGCAGACACACTTTAAACTGACTTACTGACATGCTTTGTAGACTGAAATAGAAAGAAAAACAATAAAACCATAGAAAACCTTCGCCTCACTAGGGCCTAGAGTCCCCGATTCCCCCTACATTCAAGGTTTGCGGCAATTAATATTTTTTTCTTAATCTTCACGGATTTGGTTCCTTATTATGCTATGAAAACTTATTATACAGCGAGCCTACAGCGAGTGCCCCCACCAGAGGCTCTGATCAGAGGCTGTAGAGAAAAGAGATTTCTATTCAAGGCCGCCCCAGCGTGTGGGTGTAGGGTGGTCGTGGGTAGTTGCGGGAGGGTGTCTGGATGGGCGTCATTTGCATGTTATTGGGACCAAGATGTTGACCTTTACCATTACCAAAGAAAAAAACTACTAACGATGAAACGAAAGGAGATATTTAAAAAATATATATAAACTGTAAGTGAAAAATAATAATTAAAAAAATGTGGATGCAAAATGAAACTAAGAGAAAAATGTTAATATTAACAAAGACAAAGAATCATAGAGTGCATCTTGACAGTCGGTAACCCTGCCACGTGTTTAAACAAACCTACACAAAAACCCAACCCTCCACATAGTTCTTGCAGCCAGTGGTGTTCCAGGACCTTATATTTTTGTGCAGCAATAGCCGTAGATATCACCTGTATTCTCACTTTCCAATGCCAAGTCCATGCTAGTTTGTCCATAATACATGGTATCGCTTCCCACTCCGGTCAGCTTCGGTTAAAGAGAAGGGTGGGTGGGGAGGAGCCTTCCACTTTGCTGTCCTTTCGTCTCTATCATGTAGATACTATAGTAGTAGAGTGTAGTCACACGGACAACCTGTGTCGTCGAGAGGACAATTATGGGACGGCGTCGGACTGCGAACAAAGCCACCCCGGGCAGCCAAGGTACCGAGCCGTGTTGAGGGACTCTCTGAGGGACCCTCTGGCTAAACACGACCCCGGATGTCATGAGTTTCATTCATCTCTACACACACGCCCTACCAAGCTACGCCAATTTTTTTTTTCTCTCTCTCTCTCTCTCTCTCTCTCTCTCTCTCTCTCTCTCTCTCTCTCTCTCTCTCTCTCTCTCTCTCTCTCTCTCTCCTCTCTCTCCTCTCTCTCTCTCTCTCTCTCTCTCTCTCTCTCTCTCTCTCTCTCTCTCTCTCTCTCTCTCTCTCTCTCTCTCTCTCTCTCTCTCTCTCTCTCTCTCACACACACACACACACACACACACAGACACAGACACAGACACAGACACAGACACAGGCACAGACACACACACACACACACACAGAGACACACGTCATGGCTTTTTACGCACACCACTTCAAACACACTTTATGCTTGTAGGAGTTGAAGAATTAACATGGAGTTGAGAAATTATATGTTTCAACTCAAGTGTCTTGATACTCTTTCCTTAAATGAGTTCAAGTCGTAGGAAATACAGATTCAGGTAGAGTTCCAGAGTTTACCAGTAGAAGGGAAGAAAGAGTGAAAATACTGGTTAACTCTTGCATAAGGGAGGTTGACAGAATAGGGATGAGAGTAAATAGAAAATCGTGTGAGACACAAAAGGATACGGTCAGGTATAGCATGGGAAGGGTCAGCAGCAGGCTTGCAGCGCCCCTTCACCTCCCGGTTCATGACTTCATTACTTACCCAATATCTACACAATTGTATCAAATATATCTTAATTATTCCTTAGAAAACTAATTGCAGTAACAGTTTAGATGTGTATAACAACGTTATGGATAGCCGATATGCTGTACACAGTATTGGAATACGCCGTGAAGACTGTGATTCACTTTGGGAATCTGGTAACAGTACAGACGTATTGCCATTTCATGACGTCATCAGCCACCACATAAACACATAATACTATCAAATTTGTGTGAATTATTTTTTAAGAAAACAAATACTTTCAACAGTTAAGATGTCTTATTGACATTATTGATAGCTGATAAAATACAAAACAGAGCTGGAACATACAATGAAGACTGTGATGAACCAGGATATCTGGTAACATACATACTAGGGTGTCATGTCCTTAAGAAGTGAGTGTATTATATTAATGTATCATTGTGTTGTATTAGTCATTCACTCGAGTCTCGTACCATTTCCTCGATGTAACTACCAGCCAGGCTTCGCTTGGTTTATGCCCGAAGCTCCGACTCAAGCTCTCGCTCTTGGCACCCAAAACAAGACGTGCTTCACACGAGTGTATACAAGACCCTGCGCTGGCCATAAGCGAGAGTCTTATCCTAACACAACATCGAGGACTTTTTTCTCTCCCAAGGTATTGTGAATTACGCAGGAATTAACTGATGGTAAGTGCTGATCAAGTTTTTTTCTTAAACAATTCAATTGTGTTAATGTTAACTATGTGTGCTGGTAAAGAATTCTAAATATTCACAATTCTATTAAACAAGAAGTGTTACGCTTCGTTAGATCTAAAACGCTTGAAGCCGAGTCGTGCTTGTGAGATCAGCAGTTACGTGTCGTTTATGCTAATTTTGTCAAATTTGATTCGTAATCTAGAGGTAATTTCAGTAGTTTTTCTTTGTTTTCTCTCTAGCTTATCAATATTCATTTTATAGTATGGTGACCAGAACTGAATGCAATATTCTAAATGATGGTGAACAAGTTCATTAAATAGTGTAAGAATATATTTACCAGGTTCGTATTCGAAAGTTCTTCCGATAATGCCGACTAGTTTTTTAACCAAACTTCACTTGAACCTTGATCATTATGGTCTGTTTGGTACAGTGTCGGTACCTTTAGTACATTGTCAGGGTTTCGATCTCCGCGGGCATCCCCTCATGACTACCCTATGTCCTTAAGATAAAAAAAAAATTCGGAACACTGAACATTACGACACATTACATATGTGAGCAGCAGTGAAGATCTCCAGTGAAGGTTGTACGGTAGTACGTGTCATCACTGGTTGGCTGGTTGGTTATCTAGTGTGTCCCCATCTAAGGAACACACGGGCTATCAATGTTTTGCGTTGGATCACTGGTTATGTCGTATCTGGCCCCAAAAGAAGAGAAAATATTGAAGGCTGTTGTGTTTAAGGGGAAACTAAGTAAATGTAAAAACGCTAGAAATTTATCTGAAAAGGAAGAGGAAAAACAGTGAAGTAACGGGACAGATAATGTCAACCAAACTCCATTTGAACCATGGTGATCCTTGTGGTCTGATTGGTAAAGTCTCGGTACGTTGAGTGCACTGGGAATGGTTCAATCCCCGTGCGCAGGCCCCTCATGACTACATTACCACTTTTTGATCAATTTCTTAGTGTTTAAGAACATAAGTAAAATAAAATCCAAGTATCATTTTACTAAATTTATAACTGATTTCAGAAAAGACTCTGTTTTCACGGAAATTGGAAGGAGTGTTTTGAATATACAAGATTACGCCTCCGCTGATTCGGTTTTCTTTTTTACCATAAAAAAAAATTGTATAATTAGGTACTTTAAATTCCAACAAGTTTATATTTGTTAAGTCTTTCCAAGACTGTAACGCCGATGATGTGATAATGATCATCGATGCGGGTGCTTATAAATCTTTACATTTGTTACGTAGGCTACATTTTTATGTATAGCATGCTGTTATGTAGTGAGTTGGAGGTCACTGAATAAATGCTCATTCATGATGAAGCTGTTGGAGTTGCCCTCGAGGTTGATTTTACTTATGAAGAAAGACCTGGTTACAGAGCCGCCTCCTGACACGAGCTGCTTCCACAAAGGCCAAGTGCACACCATTGGTCTGGTGGAGATAGGTGTTGTGATGAAAACGGTTACATAAGATAACTGGACGTTCTACTGCGAGCAAAGCCTCTGAAATATGTTATTGGTGTTCAGTACCGACTCTTGAAAGGATTCTTGAATGTATAATGCATTACTGTTGGTATTACGGCTATACTACTTGATTAGATTGCGGTATTTCTCGAGCAACTCTTCCGAACGTGTTATTTTGACATCGTTTGTACCTGAAGAGATATTGAAGAGAGAATTAGTCACCTTTGTTTGTGATGCCCTCACACACTGCGGTGATGCCAATCAATCTGGCACCTAAATAACAGAAATGTTTTTTGCGAGTATTTGAAGAACATCCATAGAACTCTACCATCTATCTATTTGCATACATGTATGAATTCAAGGTCATTCCGTTGATCACACCAAACTGAATGAGGAGGTCGGACATTTTTCTACCTGAGTTACCGAACCAGACTTTTAGCATCGGGATACAGGGAACACATGGATGCTCGGCTACTAATGAGACGACCAACGAAATGACCTACCCGGTAATGATCACTCGCTGATAGTCATAATTAGCGCATTCTCAACGGAAATGGAAATGTGGTGTTGGCTGTACCCAAATATAAACCCAATTTCAAACTGGTATAAATGAGGACAGAAAATTATTCAAATTCCTAAGCTTGGTCCATGATGTGTCTCGATATTACAGTCGTGTATCTGACCTTTAGGAAGCTAAATAGACCGAGGAAGGTAAACTAATCTACAATTTACTAGTGAATGATAAGGAGGAACAAATATGTTAATTCTCCTTAACATTACCAAGATGGAATGAACAAGAAGGAAAGGGATAACTTTTCGAGTATAGCGTGGCAACGCAAAGGGGAATACAAGCAGTTACTAAACTCAACAGATAAGTAACCATGACAACAGCGATAAAAGAGAATAAGACATAACGTTGATGAAATGTGAGGCCGGAAGTCATTTCATGATGGGTAACTGAAGGGAAGAATATTTTTTGGTTTTACAGTGTTTAGAAATGGTGTGTGTGTTTGTGTGCGTTTATGTATGTTTGTGTGAAGGAAGTCCCCTCGCACACGCACGCACACACACACACACACACACACACACACACGCTTGACCTCACGGGTCAAGACGTGTCCTAGCGTTCGGAGCTATACGGTCACTCTGTTGACCGAATCCTCTACCCACCCCTACCTTACCTTACCCTATCCTTCAGTGAGAAGTTGAAGTTCTACATAATAAAGAACAGTGAACTTGGAATGAACACACAACACGGTGAAGAAAGATAAAGAACAAAGAAAATGTAAGAACTATGACCAACAGTGAAATGGAGTGGGTGAACGAGTCTTGACCTGACTGGCTGCGACCGTGTGAGACGCCTATCGGTGCTAATCTATGTTTGCTTTTCCTTCCCCGGACCGACCACCAGATCACGCTCGCAGTTGCACCTCCATCCAACAGTGTTGGATGGAGGTGCAACTGCGTAGGCAGATAACACAGGGTGTTGGACCAACACCCTGTGTTATCTGCTTACCTCCCCCCAAACAAATACCTAACTACATACAGGACACGTCAACCGCCTCCTACAGGACTCGTCTTCCCAAAACCTGAAGGCGAAGGGGCTCTCGCATACGAGCTGCTCGTAGGTGTGTCCTCTACCCAGGCTCGAGTGCATCCCCGGCCCCCAAGGTGCTGCTCCATCGTCACCACACAGCGCCGGCGGCAGGACAAGGGTTTGAAGCGGACCTTAGGGACTGTAATGGACCAGCCACACACTACCTATCACAAAACTAACATTAATTGATTGACTTCTCTCATGTTAAGAAAGTCTTCCACTCCTCACATTTATAAAAGTAATTTTAAAATTTATATTATCAGCTTATGGCTGCAATTTCAAATAAACCGTATATCATCATTATTATTATTATTATTATTACACACTCATTAAATTAACCTTACAATTTAAACACGAGCGAATAGGACTGTTTTTTCTTTGAAGAAAACCATTCAATTTTTATGCCCTCGTGACTTTTGGTCTTTTAGTTATCACTTCTCACAAAATGTTACGTGACTCTTATCTGCACCTCAACACTGGGAGGAGTTACGATATCTATCGATCACGCGGCCTCCACTGTGGTGATGCATTGTAATTTCAGTTCTTGTGTGTTCCGGAGCACACGTGTCGCCTTTGAAATAACCAAATAGATCCCATGTGTTACTTCCTTGGTCTCGAGTGAATAAGAAACCTTGTGTGTGTGTGTGTGTGTGTGTGTGTGTGTGTGTGTGTGTGTGTGTGTGTGTGTGTGTGTGTGTGTGTGTGTGTGTGTGTGTGTGTGTGTGTGTGTGTGTGTGTGTGTGTGTGTGTGTGTGTGTGTGTGTGTGTGTGTGTGGTGTGTGTGTGTGTGTGTGTGTGTGTGTGTGTGTGTGTGTGTGTGTGTGTGTGGTGTGTGTGTGTGTGTGTGTGTGTGTGTGTGTGTGTGTGTGTGTGTGTGTGTGTGTGTGTGTGTGTGTGTGTGTGGTGTGTGTGTGTGTGTGTGTGTGTGTGTGTGTGTGTGTGTGTGTGTGTGTGTGTGTGTGTGTGTGTGTGTGTGTGTGTGTGTGTGTGTGTGTGTGTGTGTGTGTGGTGTGTGTGTGTGTGTGTGTGTGTGTGTGTGTGTGTGTGTGTGTGTGTGGTGTGTGTGTGTGTGTGTGTGTGTGGTGTGTGTGTGTGTGTGTGGTGTGTGTGTGTGTGTGTGTGTGTGTGTGTGTGTGGTGTGTGTGTGTGTGTGTGTGTGTGTGTGTGTGTGTGTGTGTGTGTGGTGTGTGTGTGTGTGTGTGTGTGTGTGTGTGTGTGTGGTGTGTGTGTGTGTGTGTGTGTGTGTGTGTGTGTGTGTGTGTGTGTGTGTGTGTGTGTGTGTGTGTGTGTGTGTGTGTGTGTGTGTGTGGTGTGTGTGTGTGTGTGTGTGTGTGTGTGTGTGTGTGTGTGTGTGGTGTGTGTGTGTGTGTGTGTGTGTGTGTGTGTGTGTGTGTGTGTGTGTGTGGTGTGTGTGTGTGTGTGTGTGTGTGTGTGTGTGTGTGTGTGTGTGTGGTGTGTGTGTGTGTGTGTGTGTGTGTGTGTGTGTGTGTGTGTGTGTGTGTGTGTGTGTGTGTGTGTGTGTGTGTGTGTGTGTGGTGTGTGTGTGTGTGTGTGTGTGTGTGTGTGTGTGTGTGTGTGTGTGTGTGGTGTGTGTGTGTGTGTGTGTGTGTGTGTGTGTGTGTGTTGTGTGTGTGTGTGTGTGTGTGTGTGTGTGTGTGTGTGTGTGTGTGTGTGTGTGTGTGTGTGTGTGTGTGTGTGTGTGTGTGTGTGTGTGTGTGTGTGTGTGTGTGTGTGTGTGTGTGGTGTGTGTGTGTGTGTGTGTGTGTGTGTGTGTGTGTGGTGTGTGTGTGTGTGTGTGTGTGTGTGTGTGTGTGTGTGTGTGTGTGTGTGTGTGTGTGTGTGTGTGTGTGTGTGTGTGTGTGTGGTGTGTGTGTGTGTGTGTGTGTGTGTGTGTGTGTGTGTGTGTGTGTGTGTGTGTGTCTGTGTGTGTGTGTGTGTGTGTGTGTGTGTGTGTGTGTGTGTGTGTGTGTGTGTGTGTGTGTGTGTGTGTGTGTGTGTGTGGTGTGTGTGTGTGTGTGTGTGTGTGTGTGTGTGTGTGTGTGTGTGTGTGTGTGTGTGTGTGTGTGTGGTGTGTGTGTGTGTGTGTGTGTGTGTGTGTGTGTGTGTGTGTGTGTGTGTGTGTGTGTGTGTGTGTGTGTGTGTGTGTGTGTGTGTGTGTGTGTGTGTGTGTGTGTGTGTGTGTGTGTGTGTGTGTTTGTGTGTGTGTGTGTGTGTGTGTGTTTGTGTGTGTGTGTGTGTGTCTTTGTTTGTGTGTGTGTGTGTGTGTCCTCTGCATATGACATGAGGTTTGCCAGTATTAAAGAAAATCATTGGAAGCCACATTTATCAATCTTCTTTTGCAGTATTTTTTCTCTTTAATCTTTCACACAAATGGAAACGGAGTTCGGTCAGAAAATCAACAAAGAATTATCCGACATGAATTACCTCGAGAAGACAGAGGAAAAACTTTTCTCAATTTCAAATGTGATTGAACTCTTGAAGCCCCGTGATATTTTCTTCAGTTTTTTCAGTTTACCAGCTAAGGCGAAGAAGTGAAAAAACTGTATCTCTAGCACTTGATTTTCACCTAATCGTTTTTAGCTGCACCGTCTGGTTATGTGTAATCAATTATCGATCACAGTAACCATGGTGAGCCCAAGAATGATAGGATGCTCAGTTAGTTTATAATTCAGTTCACCTTTGTTCTGGTATATTGCATTTGAGCCGTTCAGGGGAAGGTTGCCAGAAAACACTTAAAAGATATACAGTTGAAGTGCATTACAGATGAAAGTGATCCTCCTCGAATAAAAGATGGTTTGATTATAAAATCCTGATGACGCACAATATTGAAGCAGAGGGAAGTTTGCACATCGGCGGACGTCCGTGCTAAGGAGGTGAGCGTAGAGGTAACTTTTTTGTATGAATGTGGTGCGCTATATAGTGTACAGTACATGCATTTGACTGCAGTGACGACCTTATTCCTTTCTCTAATAGTGCGGCTGGTCTACAAATAGGAACTAGTTTTTGTATATATCTCTGTCTGATTTTTATTTATAGAATATAGATACAATGCTTCCCTTGCTTTAACATTGAAAAGCTTGAATACTTTTGAGACCACTTAAAACTCAGGAAAACCGGTCACATTCTGATAATCTTCCTCTGTCAGAGTGGCTCATAAAACAAAGTATTCACCTCGTCGGTACAAGGTGAACGTCTTTCAGTTTATATATATCTTCACAGGTTGTGCTGTGTATCCCAACTACAAACTGCCTTTCACTAATATTTTGGTGGCATTGATGGCAGCGTTTATAATATAATCCATAGAAAACCTTAACATGTACCTTTACATTCGAATACAACGTATGATGTCCGTATTTCAGGAACAGTATAGTTAGAGTATCGCCCATAAGGTAATAGGTCTACGCTCAGTTTGGTATTCTTGAGGTGGTGCCTCCTGGGTGTTGTGTCTCGCCTCACATACTAGGGACGGCGAGGGGAAGGAAACGCTCCAGGACGCCTTCCCTCCTTACTTAATCTTCCACAATATATATGACTAATTAAAGCAACAATAACGTTATGTGAGACTAAACCTGTAAGCTGTACCTTAAACGCTCACATGTTAAGCAATATTATTCAATCCTAAACTATTGTGTTGAACACCATCAACTTCAAGTGGTGTAATGAATCCTCGCTTCAGGTCGTGGTGGAAGCACATAACACACAACTCGCACAGCTGCTCATCCTCCCTTACGGCCTCCGATAAATGGAGAGATCTGAGTTACGGTTCACTATGTAAACTGTATGTTGTCTTGCACATCGAAGAAAAGCTCATTAACCCACCACGGACTCATAGGAGTAATGAGGTATAAATGCCTCAATTTCACTTCTCTAAGCATAGGTATATAAAGGGACATATTCCAGCAACTTGCAGTAAAAAGGAAGAAGCAAATAACAGAACGCAAACCAAGCAACGCAGTGCAAGGTGCTCAATTAAGTCGCCTTCGCTTCTAGTTATTAAGAAACTCATATCAAAAGCACACCCGCCTGTCACATCTGCGTCACCACAATTCATCTTCTCCAACTTCATGGTTTGAGTGTCCTCTGCCGTGGCACTCGCCTCCACTAAAAACAAGGCCTGACGGCTAGAAACAGGACTCTCGAACTATTATACCACAGAGGCTGTCTTTGTCTCCCTCATACAAAAGTGTGTGTGTGTGTGTGTGTGTGTGGGTGTGTTGGTGTGGGTGTGTGGGTGTGTGTTTCAGCAGCGCTAATAAATAGTATACCCAGTAGTGCCAGTAGTAGTAGTACAAGTAGTAGTAGTAAAAAGTTATTAAATAATCCCCCTGAACTAGGTAACTATAGACCGAATAGTTCATCTAGGGCTAACGAGATAGCGATACCACTTTCACTAAGGGGAAGCGGTGGCTGAGTGGTCAGAGCACACGAGTGGTGAGCTCAATGTCCAGAGTTCGAATTCCGCCGGTACTTGGCCGTTTTTCAAGCTATCTTAGAATGGGCGAAGAAACCCTGTCTTCAACTGCGAGTGCATCGGGGACTTCAGGGGGCGGCATGAACCTCCACAGGCGTCACTTAAAAAAATATTGCCAGCACCACTAACGGGCAAGGGTCAACCACCATCATCACGGCTCTCAAAAACTCCTGTAGGGCATCAAAACCATGCAGTAGATAGCCAACTGGTGCTGTAGGTAAAGTGGGGGCACACGCTGTAGCTGCGCGTAGCTACGGGCGCTCATCTCCAGTCGGCTATAGGCCAAGACATAAAATGAAAAGGAAAGAAACTGCCGTGATTCAGAATCGTACTCGCAACTTTCAGATCACGAGCCGAGCACTGTACCACAGAGCCATCAGTAGTAGTAGTAGTAGTAGTAGTAGTAGTAGCTGAGCACTGTACCACAAAGTCATTAGTAGTACTGAGGAGGAAGAAAAAGACTGTAATGATAGTAACAATAATTATAATAATTGTAATTATAATGAAAATTATAATGATAATGATAATGGTAATGATAATAATAAACGGTTCATTAAATGACTAAGTCAGAAATAGGCTGAAAACCTACTTATGACAATGTGTCGACTTACTGCGAACACAATACATAAATGAACCAACGGAAATTGTATTTATAAAAAGTCAGTAATTATTGTTGTATGAACACTTGCATAACTAACAACTACGTAGCTATGATTGGACTGGTAATTATTTGGTGATTGGAGGAACACGAACCATTAAAACACTGTTAATCAATTCAACAACGGCAGAAGTGGTGTTGCTTTTAGAACAGTGTGTGTGTGGTTGCGTGCGCGTGTGCGTGTGTGCGTGTGCGTGTGCGTGTGCGTGCGTGTGCGTGGGTGTGCGTGTGCGTGTGTGTGTGTGTGTGTGCGCGTGCGTGTGTGCGTGTGCGTGCGTGTGCGTGTGTGTGCGTGTGCGTGTGCGTGTGCGTGTGCGTGTGCGTGTGTGTGTGTGTGTGTGTGTGTGTGTGTGTGTGTGTGTGTGTGTGTGTGTGTGTGTGTGTGTGTGTGTGTGTTTGTGCGCGCGCGCGTGTGTGCGTGTGTATGGGAGTCTTTTTTTTTTTTGCGTGTATATGTGTGTCTGTCTGTTGCCTAGTACCCGTACACGTACAGTTTGCTCGTTGTTTGTACACTTACAGTCGCCAGATGTCCGTGCACATATAGTTGCCTGGTGCCCATGTGCTAATAGTCACCTAATGTCTGTGAACATACAGTTTCCTGGTGTCCGTGCACGATGTCATCTGATGTCTGTACACGCACAGTTGTCTGGTGGCTGTGCGTGAACAGTCACCTGATGTTCGTGCACGTAGTTTTTCCCTGGGTCCGTGCATGAACTCATGATGTAATTGCTTGTGCACTTAGTCGCTTGATCTCGTGCACGTACAGTTATCTTGTGTTCATGCACGTACAGTCTATGTCAAGAACTAAGGTAATGTTCTGAGGCAATACCACCTCCTGGTTATGGAAATGGTTGTCCTTGGACGTCTCCTAAAGTAGCCCAAACCTTCTTTGATCCATATCACAACCCTCTGCCAACCTCATACCTTGGGGGTGTAATAAATTAAGTTTATGATAAATGATTCGATCACATATCAAACTTTTTACTTAAGCCCAAAAGTAAGGGAAGGAAAGAATACAGGATTTTCATTCGGCAAAACTTTTTTTTTTTTCTTTAACTTACAAGGATCGGACATTAAGTTTTAGACTTTTTTCTTCTTCTTTTCGGATACAATATAGAATAGGTAGGGGAAAGACGGGAGAGGAAAGAGTACAGGATTAGGGATAATGAAGAGAGCGAATTAAAAAGGAATGGAAGTGGAGGGGATGGAGGGTAGGACACGACATGGTAGGGTATGTTAGGAACAGGGAGATGTTGGTAAAAGAAGAGGTGTGGATGGGAAAACGGAAGAATATGCTGCCTTTCTTCCACTACCTACTCTTCTCACCTATTCCACCTTCCTCTTTGTGGGGATAGTTAAGAGAAGGAAGGAAAGAGTTCATCCTTCCAGGCTAAAAAGAAATGCCCGTAGACACATTGACCCAGTAAAGTAACGAACACACAGTGATTGGATCTCCAGCATGAAACTCGAGATAGTTGTGACAAAGCTGAGTGAATTAA
>JAPQNM010000017.1:3369369-3376869 GCA_029783475.1 Metacarcinus magister | reverse complement strand
AGCTTTGGCCCCATATTTCAGATTTAGATGCGTTTTTTCCACTCATTATTTTCCCTCAATTCCTGCGGCGACGACCAAACGAGACATCCACTCACGTCCTTTGTCTTTGGCATCACCACATACAAACTTCAGCCTTCACTCACATTATTAAATCGACTAACTTCTAGCCACTCGAAGGAGCTAAGAACACCTGGTGGGCTTAAGTGCCTCCAAGACTCCCTTATTTACCGATCAGGCACAAACGTCCATCAAAGCTACTGCATTTCCTTCACTCACACTCCACTGCAACACTTACTCGCCGTGGACATATATCATTTCATTCTTGGCTCAGAGGGTGAACGTTTTCTTCAGTCACGACAGCATTACTTGGGAAGTTACCTGTAGAGAAGCCTCAGAAAGAGACAGGCAAATAATACAAAAAAGGAGAGAGAGAGAGAGAGAGAGAGAGAGAGAGAGAGAGAGAGAGAGAGAGAGAGAGAGAGAGAGAGAGAGAGAGAGAGAGAGAGAGAGAGAGAGAAGAGAGAGAGAGAGAGAGAGAGAGAGAGAGAGAGAGAGAGAGAGAGATCAAATAATATCTCTTCCAACTTCTTCTCCCGAGTGTCTTTGTGTCGTTACATTGATTGCGTCTCACCACCACCACCAACACACCAACCATTGACTAACTCGTGTACTGTACGTGTGTGGCAAAGATTTCCTCTATAGTTTTCAATATCTTCTTGGTGAGCTCGTGTTTCTGTTTTCTCATAGTTTCACAGCGATAATATTACTACAAAGGCATGTTACCATCGATGTATTGCCCATTGTCTTCCTTTCTTTCACTTTCTAATTTTCTGTAATCCTCAGTAAAGCAGTGACCATCAAACTGGATGCTTCACCAAGGATACTGTTCAGCAAACTTGTGCGATATGAGTATAGTGAAGGAACAGTTTGAGGTACACGTGAGGTGAATGCAAACACTCGTCACCACCACTATCACGTCACCACCAGTACTATAAACCCTCCATTGCATGCACCTCATTTTCCCGTATTTCAGAAAACCTCCACAAAACACGCAAAACCTTAACACAGATTGAATAGTATTTGAAAACCAACACTTGACATTCGTGGAGCTTAGAAAAAATTATTTATCGCTCAAAATATTGGTGTTTGTAATGATTCTTCTTTGGCTTGAGAAATGTAAAGCTAAATTATATATGATATACATTTTTGTTTCCATATGGTATTGTCTTAACATCTTAAAATTACCCTGGCAAGTCGTCTTCCAAAAATTTTTTATTGTAAAAGTTCTGTAACCGAACCCTAAACTCGAAACAGCTGCGCTTGAAAGAACACGCCAATCTCCAACCACCTGGTAGAGGAGCGCCATCCAATCAAACCTCAATGTTCGCTCCTTGCACTGTCATTGGCCGACCGTCTGACAAGACGGACGCTAAGAATCCCATAGGTGTGCTATTAACCCCTTGCTGCATCCATCATTCTTTAATATTTCTTAGTCTTATCCACCATCTACCAACACTTTTATTTTCTTCCCATTACCAATTACTGATTCTGTACAGGAGCCTTATCCGCCCCTGTATGGGGACTCCACGCAGAGTTGCTAAACAAGGTTGAGTCAAAAACTTTTCGTTTTATTGACTCCCTTCCTCTTACTGACTATCTTCAACCTCTTACACTCCGCCGCAATATTGCATCTTTTGCTATCTTTTATCGTTATTTTCATGTTAACTGCTCTTCTGAACTCTCTAACTGCATGCCTCCCCACCTCCCGCGGCACACGATATTCTACTCGCTATCATCTCTATTCTGTCCACCTCCCTTATGCAAGAGTTAACCAGTTTCTTCACTCTTTTTTTACTTCTACTGGTAAACTCTGGAACTCTCTACCTGAATCTGTATTTCCACCTTCCTACGACTTGAACTCATTTAAAAGATAAATATAAAGATACTTGCAACTCTAATTTCGCCTCCTATTTTTGGTTACTCTCTCTTTTTTTAGGGAACCGGCAATACAAGTAAGCCTTTTTTATGTGTTTTATTGCCCTTGGCTGGTTTTCCAATTGCATTAAAAAAATTTATCTACCTAGAAAAATCAAGTTATTGCCTACTAGTCACTGCCAACTATGATTAAGTATGATTAAGATTTAGGCTACAGTATATTATGATAGTATCATAGTTATCTACTATTACCTAGAATTTACTATCTACATCTACTGTACAAAATTTCTAGTACCTGCCAATTATCTACTACTATAATATATCTATCATTTTACTTTTATGATATTATAATCATTATATTTTCTGCCACATGCTATATCTACCATCACATATCTATTTATTTACTATTTACCTATAATTCATTGTACTACATATACTTATATACTATCTACCTATTACCTACCATCTACATACTATCTGCTAAGCACTCTACTGAAACCTACTATTCTGTTATGTATCATTACTACTATGATTACTCTTATTTTCACCTTAGTTATTTACTATTTACCTATATTCTAATGTTCATCGTTGTTCATTCTACTCATTGTGTTTTATTAATCACCAAAACATGAGTAGCATTGATTATTTCCCTTATCTGACTTAATTATCTCGTGTACAGGTGTACTACTAGTCAATTGTCCACTTGCAAACTATACAGGTATTAACATTACACTATTTCGCAGCGTTACCTTATTTTTCTGATAGTACATGTACTGAAACTTTTTTCATTGTGTCTTATGTCTGCACAAATCTGTAGGAAATTAATTATCAATAGATGGGCCAGTTTCGAGTAAGATTTAGCATCTGACATTGAAGTACAATAAAATTCCTTCATTGAGTTAAATCATCAACGTAAAACATGGACATGGAACGAAATGACCCATGTGAAAATATTACAAAACCTTGGACGTGATTTGCGATCCCTGGTTTTAGCATGCTACGCCAAATGAATTCTTTGAAATGTTGAGACTTCTACATTGTTAAATCGGTAATAGTAAAGACATGAAGGGCAGCAAGGATAATTACAAAAAAATGTCAGTAAATATTACTTCGTCTAGCAATAAATACAGCAACGTATCTGGCGCCTCACGCGTGACGGGGCTGATGCACCAGGTGTTTTGAGACAGTCGTCGCAGGCCCAGTGGTGCGGACTTAATCCTGCTCCTACACATCCAACACTTTCCACTTCCAGTTGTGTTCTGTGAAAAAGAAAATAATAATATGAATAATGTGAAAAGTCTGAGAAAAACTCCATGAGGGCACAGCACAGCTCTGATGGTAGTACTCAGCCCGGAAGCGCACCTCATGCTAAACACGTTAGTGTTTGTCCATTTGAAAATTTGGACTCCAGTAATTGTAGAACTATCCTATTGCTTTATTTCGCGAAATCGTTGGAACATTGTGTACTCATTTCTTTCCATTTTTTCATCACACAAAGCCAATGTTGTCTGGCGCACTTTTCCACTTTTCTCGCAATATAAACACAGTAAATGGGAGGGTGCGGTGAGCTTGTAAAGCTGAAAATACTTTTATACTCCTCCCCGGTCACAGATTACCTTACTCCAGTGGTTCTCAACCTGAGGGACGCAAAGCACAGGACGAAGGGGATAAAAATCACTGAAAATCACAAATTGACGATCTTTGCAAGGCAAAGGAGGCTCAGGTCTCACATTAACATCACCTACCTGCAAGCTTCTATAAAAAATGCAGATGATATGCATACTGTTAGGCCTAGTACTACTACTACTACTACTACTACTACTACTACTACTACTACCACTACCACTACCACTACCACTACCACTACCACTACTACTACTACTACTACCACTACCAGAATCAGAATCATGAAAGAAGGTCTCCTTGTTTATATTATGGATTTTAGCTTTATTTATTTATGATTTTCTTTAAGGAGGGGTTCTTTTAATATGTGTACAAATAATTTTACTGTGATTTTAATATGAATGGTGTTTTTAAGTAAACTTCACCGATTTTTTCTGATTTTTTGTCAATACGTTTAAAATTTTATATAATTTGTAAATAGTTTTATCTTGCAAGAGTGTTATATATATATATATATATATATATATATATATATATATATATATATATATATATGTATATATATATATATATATATATATATATATATATATATATATATATATATGTATATGTATATATATATATATATATATATATATATATATATATATATATATATGTGTATATATATATATATATATATATATATTATATATATATATATATGATATATATATATATATATATATATATATATATATATATATATATATATATATATATATATGTATATATATATATATATATATATATATATATATATATATATATGTATATATATATATATATATATATATTATATATATATATATATATATATATATATATATATATATATATATATTATATATATATATATATATATATATATATATATGTATATATATATATATATATATATATATATATATATATTATATATATATATATATATATATATATATATATTATATATATATATATATATATATATATGTATATATTTTTATTTTATTTGAGTATATGCAATGCGATTATGTCCTAAGGTTGTATTTGTTATTGTGAAATAAAGAAAGAAAGAAAGACTATCACTACTACTACTACTACTACTACTACTACTGTGGGCCAATACAATAATAGCCTAGCAAAGGGCTACCTATCTATCTATCTATCTAGCAATCTATCTCTATCTATCTATGGTGGTATAGTTGGGGGGGGGGAGTGTTGAGTGAGTGGCGCAGGGAGGAGGGGGGCCTCAACCGCATTGAACCAGTTTTTTTTTTGGGGGGTCAGCTTGCAAAAGATTGGGAGCCACTGCCTTACTCTCTGCACATCTTAATCCCTTTGCTGCCCTTAGCGATACAGGTTTGAAAGCACCATCGCTTCTACAACAACCCTGACTTCCTCTACTACTGTGATACAAACTATGATATAAAAAAGTTGTCCTGTAGTGCTCTGTGGTTGTTTTTGTTGATCACTCCACGTCCAAAACACGAATGGAGTGTCTGCGTGGCACGCCGAACATGAACTTAGTGCCTCTGCCTCATGAGGCTGAGTGTTGATGGTACTTAGTACCATCAACACTGATAAAAATTGATGACATTATTCTTAGTTTTTACGCGCCGTGCTTACGCTGAATTTTCAGTGTTGGAAGACAAAAATCAGTATAATAAAAGTAAAGTAACCTTGACAGCCTTGATGTTCCACAATAAGCTCGAAGGTTAGAAGAACAAACATGGAGAGCAGGCGCAGCTTGCCTTGGTGCCTCCACCTTATACGTACGTCACGGATGGCACTGACTAAAATGCTTTATATATCTATGATTTAGCACCTGTTATACTGGCTTATCAAATGTGTTGAGTGCCTTAAACTATCTACATGTAGTCTTTCGACTCTAATTATATTACGACTTCGGTCAAATGTAGCATTAGGGAGTTATCAGCATCATCAGCCATTACAAGTGCGAGGCTGAACAAAGACCTTTCTCAACCTCCTCCATGGGTCACAGCAATGTGTCAACATCTGCTGCTTCTTCCTGCCTCATTATTATAACTTATGTTTAGTTTTCTCTCACTGTGCATGCCATCTCTTGGTCAGTCAGCCTTATATCACTCTCATCACAGTCACACGCCGCCACCACAAACTGCGCCACACACCCTAAGGACGAATATTAGCACTGATATAAAAAAAAATAAATAAACACATAAATGAAAAGTAAAAAGTTAACCAATGATACACGAAGTTTTATGATAACTTTATTTGAAGCGTACATATCGTTCAACAATAATGTTAAGAAAATTTTGTTTTTTGTTTTACCTGAGTCGTATTCTCGAACTGTGTTGAAGCACAAAGCCACTGCATTACCACTCCTTGTGAGGTGTTTATTTATTCACTTGCTGTGTTAATTCATCACCTTGTCCTAGAAGGTTCAGTGTCAATGGTCACACTCTGGCAACGACAGCAAACCAGGTCAACTCAGAGGCCAACAATGTTAACCGCTTCAACGCAGCACTTTGCTCTCACGCCTCGCAAGGGATGTCCGCCAAGACAGTGTATAAAACATCTCTCATAAAGCATTGTAGCATGTTAATAACTTTCCCACACAAGAAAAATGAGCTGTGACTGCCAGTAATACAATTTGTATGAAACTCATAAGGTTCAAACCGATATGACCCAAATACTTGTACGGATTTTTAGTTCATTCTTCTAAATTAAGTATAATTCAAGTAAGACTATGAGAGCTTATGTGTGGCGCACAACGGGCGAGCAGCGTCAGAAAATTAAACACTATACACAAATAAAGGTTTGTTTGGCATTAATGTTTTAGTTTTATAGTTAAGCATTCCCTTAGAGCCTTTTTAAAAAATTGAGAATTTACTTAGTTGGAAACGGATCATTAAATTTTTTTTCAAGTTTTCATTATTTGTTTTCTCTTAACCACGTGGCACCACAAACTCGCAAGTGCTTTGACTCACCACTCCTGCAAAGTCTTGAATATTCGAAAGACTAATGTTGCGAAACAGACTTCAAATAGATATACATGTACATACTAGTGGGTCACTCAGACATACCAGGAAAGCATGGCACCCTTGTGCTGGGGACTCAAGGGACGTGTGTATTCCCAGAATGCCTTTGTTCCTCTGCTGACTGGACATCATAACATGTGGGCGATTTTGATCAATAATGCGTACGGCACCAGTTCTGGTGCATATCACGCATGGTGTCCTCTCAGCACTGTTTTAACGAAGTGTTCGTTCAATGCCCTATAACTGTGCGGTCAGTGTTTGGCATCAGAGGTACAGTACATGGTCGTGTTGTCGGGAGTGTTTGGGAGGCGGAGAGTCGAGTATTTGCTTAAAATGTGCGTGTTATGGACCTTATGAATGGGTAAAGAAACACTCCAGGAATGTATAGAGTATCTATGTTTACACATATAAGTGGCGCACATGGGAAAAAGAAGGGGCCCCGACGCAAAAGACGGGCGTCTGGCGACACCCTCTGAGTCTTTGACCGATGATAATCTGGTCAGCGAGGTCAGCGCAGGACGATCGGGACCTTAGACTACAAGGAGGCTGAAGCACCACTAAAGTTCTTTGATGTCGCTACGCGTGGGATATACACAAACGGCTCCTTGCTCCTCTACTAGACCATATGTTGTGGTCGGTATTTTCTATAAGAATTTTTATCACGGTCAGGGTCAATCCTGGGACCCACGCTCTTCCTTATATATGTGAATAATTTAGAGAGCAATTTTTTGTCAAAAATAGCAAAATTTGCAAACGATACAAAACTTGGCGGTGAAATAATATGCTCTGAAGAAACTAATTGAATGTAGCGAGAAATAGTTAATATATTTTCATATAGACAATATAAAGTTATACATTTTGGTGAATACAATCAAAAGTTCGTGATCAGGAGTTC
>JAPQNM010000017.1:3339369-3356869 GCA_029783475.1 Metacarcinus magister | reverse complement strand
AAAACTAGCATGGAAAATGAGAAAACTAATGCTAAGTGCTAATCAAGTTTTTTTTCTTAAACGATTACTGTTAATTATTTGTGCTGGTAGAGAATTCCAAATTTTCACGATTCTATTAAAGAAAAAGTGCTTCTTTTTATTTGATCAAAAACGCTTACCAATGATCTTGAAACAATTTTTACAAGTGGTACTTGTGAGATCAGTAGTTACGTTGTAATTTATATTAATAATGTCAAAGCCACGGAATATTTTAAATACCTCAATTAGGTCCCGCCGTGGCCTTCGTTTAGATAAACTGAATAAGTTGTGCTCTTCGTATTTTCTCCAGCTGATCAATACTTTTTTGTATAGTTTGGTAACCAGAACTGAAAACAATATCCTAGATGAGGGCGTACAAGTGCATTAGATAGTGTAGGGATAACTTTTTTCAGATTTCTACTCAAAATTTCTTCCGATGAAGCTGACTAGTTTGTTATCTGTCTTAACAACGTGTGAATAATGTTTAGTTGGTGTAAGGTCATTACTAAGAGTTACCCCTAAATCTTTTCATGTCTAACTTTGGAAAGCTTGGAGCCATTCATTGTATATTTTGTGTATTGATTATTCTTTCCGATATGCAAAAGTTTACGTATATCAACATTAAATTAAATTTGCCTCTTCTTTCACCAACTGACTAAATTTTCGAAGTTGCATTGTCATTGTAGTTTTTCGGCGTATGTAGTTACTATACCCGTGATTTTCGTATCCTTGGCAAATGTTGATATCTTACAGGTGAGGCCTTCATTAATATAATTGACATAAATGTGAAAAAGACTGGAGCAAGTACTGAGCCCTGTGGCACACGTCTCACGTCTCACCAGTTAGATGATTTAAAGTCAATGACACGCGTTGTTTTCTCTCGGAAAGCCAGTTTTCAAGCCAATTAAGAATTTTCCCAGCTATGCCATGTAATTCAAATTTTTCTAGTAATAGTTTATGGGGGACTTTCTCAAACGCATTTTGAATGCCAAGATAAATTATATCTACTGCTTTTGTCTCGTTATAAATGTTGAATACAACGTTTTAAAAGTCAAGGAGAATCGTTAAGCATGAGCGTTTGTTTCGAAAGCTATGTTGAGTATTATTAATCATAATATTTTCTTCTAGGAAAGTAACTAGTTTATCATGTATTATAGTTTTCATTAACTTACCAACAACGGATGTGAAGCTGATTGGTCTGTAGTTAACAGGTAGTGTTTTATCTCACGTCGTTTGTATAGGGGTAACATTTGCCAATTTCCAAGTGATTTATTGAATAGTATCGTAAGAGGTTTTGCTGATTTGATACTTTGCTTCTTTTAAAACTTTCGGTGCAATTCAATCACAACCAGGAGTTTTGTTTACTTTAATTTTATCAAGTGCTTTAGTTACTGCATCTTCAGTAAAATCACAATCGTTTAAAGGAATTAAGTTAGGTTGACCTGGGGTTATTTCGTGGATTTCATAAGTGTCTAACGTTAAGGGCCAATAACTTATACTATATATATATATATATATATATATATATATATATATATATATATATATATATATATATATATATATATATATATATATATATATATATATATATATATATATATATATATATATAATTTTGCAAGATATATTTCGAAATCTTTCTTACTTCGTCTAATCATTTTTTTCGCGCCTTAGTCTTTCATATTCATCTTATCGTTCTCGTTTTGTGATGGTAAATATTGATTGTATGCGCGCTTTTTATGTAATAATCCTGCCTCATTTTAGCTGCTCCACCACTTGGGTTTCATATTTATACGTGAACGTCTTTTAAAAACTAGAATGCATAACTTAGCCTTTAAGATGTTGTAAAATGTTGCCCCTGATTGCTTCCGTCCTCTACTACGCTTTAATCAGTATCTACCAAACTTTTCCTTAATTTATCAAAGTTATCTTTGTGATATATAAAGATAAGTTCTTCGCTTGTGTTTTCTTTGTAACCCTTGAGGTTTATATTAAAGGAGACAATTTGATGATAGCTGGCCCGTATTAACCCCCTATTCATTAATTACTAAACTTTCTTTTGTTGAAAATATAAGTTCTAGTATATTGTCACCTCTCGTAGGTTTATCAATGACTTTAAGTACTCTTTAACAAATTATATTTTAAGTCGTGTCCCGTATATGGTTTAAGAGGATTTTCTCATGAAGTAACAGGAAGATTAAAGTCTCCAAAATTTACACCTTCAAATGATTAATTACTTCGATTATCTGGTCGTATAATTTTCTATCGCTGGTAATTTTGAGTCCGATATAATTTTCTTTAAATGTGTTTTTGGTTGTTAAAAAATAATATCTACGTTGTCTATTTTTTTAGTTTGCAAGACTGTCGAGTTCAGACTGACTTTCACGTAGATCAGAACCCCTACACCTTATTTATTTTGTCGTTCAGAGCTAAATATTGAATAATTTGGCAAATTATAATCTGTTTATCCAGGATTCCGATACGCCAATAATGTGCAGCTCCTCAGATGTTGCAAGGGTTTCTAGATCCGAAAAACTGTTTCTAAGGCTACGTGCATTAAACATGAAAAAAAATTTTATTTGTACTATAGCGAAGCTGGATGCAGTTTTTTCTCCTGAAATCTGAAACTTTGTTACTTATTGGCCTGCCAAGACGAGCTGCTCCAACTGGATTGAGATGCAGGCCATCGTTCTTGAAAAGAAAGATTTAATTTAAGTCATCCCAGTAATTGATTCAATCGATACCTTCCTATGTTTTTATTTCTATATCACAAACCGTTGGTGTCAGTAGGCTTTTATGGAGGCAAAGTTGGACTTGCCTTTTGCCTGTTATTTGACGTAGGTTTTTAGTTTTTTTATAGTGACGCCTCGAATGTTTACGTTCTCTCTTGAATATGTTGAGAACGTGAGAGGCTATTGCTGCTAAAGCCTCAAATGCAAATAAACATTGTAAGTCTGAGGACAGTATGGCAGCAATTTGGGTAGTCTTTGGCCACTCGGCGGTAATACCAAATAATGAAAAGTGGCCAGCGGATATCGGGGGATCGAACCCGAGAGCCTAGGTTCGCATACCCGAACGCTGACCACTGTACAACCGCCTCCCCCAAACGTACAAATATACAAATGTACAAATGGACTTATTTAAGACGGTTGTTAATGCTGAAACACTGTTGTAGAAAGTTGTGGGTACACTACTCCGAAGAGGATTCCTGAAAGAATGATTTTGTTAGATTTACATTTGCACCGCTGAATCATCCGACTGTATTTCTCAAGCAGCTTCTCAGATCTGGTGTTCATGACGTTATTTGTACCTGCATGAATATTCAAAACAGTATTATTATCAGCCATTCTGGTTGCCTCATTGGGTTAAAAAGTTTTATTTTTAGTTCGTCGGACATCATTTCTCACTGGAGTTAAGGGAATTTCATTCTGAATTACAAGTTCAGGGAAACTTTCAGCCGCTTCTTTTGTAGCAGCTACAGGAGCATAATCTTTGACTGATCTGTAGGTAAAAAATAAATGGGTGGTAAAACTTCGACGTTTGATGTGACAAACTCCTGTAAAACATGGATTTTTTTCTTAAGTTCATCGTGTTCCTTCTGCAAGACGTACAGACGACAGGCTGACGAGTCTGAAAAGAAATTTGAGGTGAAATGCCCATCACACACATTGAATTTAGGTGACATTTTTATTTTAGGTTGACTGTAGGAAGGAAGAAATTATTTACAATACAATTACAATTAACGTTGCCAAGTGAGATAGTAATGAATTCAGTCAGGGTTTGAAATTGTGGAAAGGTCAGTCAGGTATAAGGATTACAATTATAACGGATCAGGTAGTGTCTGAATTATAGGTATCATAGGTCAGGTCTAAAATTTTCAAGGTCAATTTTTGAGCGAGTGTTAAGTTGAAATACAAAATACAGATGGAGAGAATGGGTAATTATTCACTAAAGAACACCACAGAGAACAAGCAAATAAATAGCAAGATTAGATCAATAACAATTATGAACTGAACTAAGAGGAAGTATTTGGGGCCACATAAATTTCATTACTCAAAATAGTTGATAATCTCTACAAGGTGTATCACTAATGTATATGGAAAGAGTTATATATAATGTATAGAGCCTAAGAATAGTAAAGATGCGTACCCTAGGAGTAAATTTGAGTACTTGGGGAGGCGGTGGTACAGTGGTCAGCGTTCGGGCATGACAACCTAGGGTCCCGGGTTCGATCCCCCAATATCCACTGGCCACTTTTCAATATTTGATATCACCGCCGAGTGGCCAAAGACTACCCAAATTGCTGCCATACTGTCCTCAGACGGGACTTACAATGTTATATGCATCTGAGGCTTTAGCAGCGATTAGCCTCTCTTCGTTCTCAACATATTCAAGCGAGAACATAAACTTTCGAGGCGTCACTATAAAAAATCTAAAAACCTTCGCCAAATAACAGGCAGAGGCAAGTCCATCTGTGCCTCCATATAAAAAGCCTCCTGGCTTTTCTGTTTTTTTTTTTATTATTATTTGTATTCATGCATGTACTGGTGGAACGTCGACGTGAGTTTCGACAGGGGATGCTCGCAGTCTATGTCGATCTCAAAAAGGCGTTTGATTCAGTGCATCGCGAGACACTCTGGGATCTTCTGCGCCTCCGCGGGATTCCTGCGGGGATTATTGGACTACTATCCAGATTCTTTCCTTGTGCATACGGGAGTTAGGCAAGGATGCGTCCTTGCTCCATCACTTTTCAATACTTGTATGGACTGGATACTGGGCAGAGTTGTGGACCAAAGTCACTGTGGAGCATCTGTCGGCAACACCAAGATCACAGATCTTGTTTTTGCCGATGATGCAGTAATCTTTGCTGAGTCACTGGAGGTTCTGGTGATGGCTCTCCAAGCACTGCACGAGGAGGCGAAGCCTTTGGGACTTCAAGTCTCTTGGCCCAAGACATAAGGCGCGTTTTCGCCGAAAATTTGTTATCAAGCTAGATTTGATTGAGCTCCCTTCGGGTTCCTCTGGATTGATGCCATCGCGAAAACAGCCCGACTTGCTCTCAACTCCTTATTCTTCTTAAATAATGATATCTCGGCTATTTTCATATGATGTATGTCTCCTCTCCAACCTCAAACACTTACTTCAATTAATTTAAGACCTTAACCCTTAAACCGCGGGTGTCCACTATTGTGGACACCCGGTGCGTGGGCTCCAAGTGCGGGTGTCCACAATAGTGGACAGGGCATTTTTTGAATTAACGCGCCGTCAAATTTGATTAGTTTGTCCTCAAGTCCAGTAAACATGTTGTTTTCTTTCAAACAATACCAACCCACGCTCCCTAGGCCTACCAGTTGCTGCATTCTAGCGAGGATGCTGGTCCATTGCTAAGTTTAGCAAGTAATGCTAACCATTGATTTTTACAATAAAACGGAAATTGAGCTTTTTACGGGTGTGTTTCAAATAACAGTATCATGGGGTATCGTTGGAATGACTTCGTGTCGAATCCGTGACTGCTCCGTGAGACTGAATCAAGGCCTATTACCAGCATAGTCCACCAACGCCAACTCCGGCTATATGGGCATGTGGCACGTTACCCAGAAGCTGATCCTGCTTGTCGGGTTATTTCTGAAAGAGATAACCCGGAGTGGAGGCCAAGAGGGCGCCCACAAAGTTCGTGGCTGGGACAAGTCGATGCTTCCTGCTGGGAGTTAATTGGTATGGGAAGGAGGCTTGTATGGCGACTTGCACGGAGTGATCGCCAGAGCTGGCGTCGGAGGTTTGGCGAGGCAACGCGTCTCTTGGCGTATGCCCCCAATGATTGATTGATGCATGTATGCATACGAATAATCAATACCAATGCGAATAATAATACATACATGCATGTATGCATGCATGTATGTATGTATATGTGTATGTGCATGTGCATGTGCGTGTATATGTGTGTGTGTGTGTGTGTGTGTGTGTGTGTGTGTGTGTGTGTGTGTGTGTGTGTGTGTGTGTCTGTGTAAGTCTGTGTCTCTCTGTGTCTCTCTGTGTCTCTCTGTGTCTCTCTGTGTCTCTGTGTGTCTGTGTCTGTGTGTCTGTGTCTGTGTCTGTGTCTGTGTCTGTGTCTGTGTGTGTGTGTGTGTGTGTGTGTGTGTGTGTGTGTGTGTGTGTGTGTGTGTGTGTGTGTTTACTTAATTGTTTTTCACAGCCACAAGTTTCTAAAAATATTTTTCGCCCACATAATTTCTTTAGGTAATTTGTTTTATGAGGTAAAAGCATTTGATGGAAAATAATGTTCTCATATAGCTTTCTATCTCTTCTAGTAACTGTCAATTATTGTTTCTTTGTTTACCGTGGTCAGGTATTACGTTGATATTTATATTGATTATCTCTATAATGGTAATGCCTTTGTGAGTCAAATTTATATATGTTCTTTTCCTTTCTTCGTCCTATGTGGAAATGTTTAACATTTTCACCTTTTATACGTGCTTCAGGCTTTTCAAACTATGTAGACACTCATTAGCCGCAGTTCTATGCAGGTTTTCAAATGAGTTGCCATTCTTATTGAAGTACAAGGACCCTACAACAGCGTATTAAAACATTGGTGCACCGAATGAGGTGATTGATTTATGTATCATGTCTTCATTGATAAATTTAAAGGATACTTTCATATTGGACACCTAAATATATCACATACTTCTTATTTTTATGTCATGCTGCAGCTACTTTATATTGATAATGAGTACACGCATGACGTCTTTCTTTGTTATTGAAGCCTTAATGAGTTTGGGGTCTCGGACTTCATCTGTCAGGGGACTGGTTGGCTCTGTGGTATAGTGTTCAGCACGTACAACCTGAGGGTTGCGAGTTCTATTCAGGCTCATGACAGCTTCTTGGTGAGAGAGATAGCGCTCTCATCTGTCTATACTGGTTGCTACCATCGAACATAATTTATCAGTATTTTTTCACATTTCTCTGCAATATTCAGAACATGTCTCAAGACTTTAACAAAACTGACAGCCAAGTAACTATTGATCTGGTGTGTGTGTGTGTGTGTGTGTGTGTGTGTGTGTGTGTGTGTGTGTGTGTGTGTGTGTGTGTGTGTGTGTGTGTGTGTGTGTGTGTGTGTGTGTGTGTGTGTGTGTGTGTGTGTGTGTGTGTGTGTGTGTGGTGTGTGTGTGTGTGTGTGTGTGTGTGTGTGTGTGTGTGTTGTGTGTGTGTGTGTGTGTGTGTGTGTGTGTGTGTGTGTGTGTGTGTGTGTGTGTGTGTGTGTGTGTGTGTGTGTGTGTGTGTGTGTGTGTGGTGTGTGTGTGTGTGTGTGTGTGTGTGTGTGTGTGTGTGTGTGTGTGTGTGTGTGTGTGTGTGTGGTGTGTGTGTGTGTGTGTGTGTGTGTGTGTGTGTGTGTGTGTGTGGTGTGTGTGTGTGTGTGTGTGTGTGTGTGTGTGTGTGTGTGTGTGTGTGTGTGTGGTGTGTGTGTGTGTGTGTGTGTGTGTGTGTGTGTGTGTGTGTGTGTGTGTGTGTGTGTGTGGTGTGTGTGTGTGTGTGTGTGTGTGTGTGTGTGTGTGTGTGTGTGTGTGTGTGTGTGTGTGTGTGTGTGTGTGTGTGTGTGTGTGTGTGTGTGTGTGTGTGTGTGTGTGTGTGTGTGTGTGTGTGTGTGTGTGTGTGTGTGTGTGGTGTGTGTGTGTGTGTGTGTGTGTGTGTGTGTGTGTGTGTGTGTGTGTGTGTGTGTGTGTGTGTGTGTGTGTGTGTGTGTGTGTGTGTGTGTGTGGTGTGTGTGTGTGTGTGTGTGTGTGTGTGTGTGTGTGTGTGTGTGTGGTGTGTGTGTGTGTGTGTGTGTGTGTGTGTGTGTGTGTGTGTGTGTGTGTGTGTGTGTGGTGTGTGTGTGTGTGTGTGTGTGTGTGTGTGTGTGTGTGTGTGTGTGTGTGTGTGTGTGTGTGTGGTGTGTGTGTGTGTGTGTGTGTGTGTGTGTGTGTGTGTGTGTGTGTGTGTGTGTGTGTGTGGTGTGTGTGTGTGTGTGTGTGTGTGTGTGTGTGTGTGTGTGTGTGTGTGTGTGTGTGTGTGTGTGTGTGTGTGTGTGTGTGTGTGTGTGTGTGTGTGTGTGTGTGTGTGTGTGTGTGTGTGTGTGTGTGTGTGTGTGTGTGTGTGTGTGGTGTGTGTGTGTGTGTGTGTGTGTGTGTGTGTGTGTGTGTGTGTGTGGTGTGTGTGTGTGTGTGTGTGTGTGTGTGTGTGTGTGTGTGTGTGTGTGTGTGTGTGTGTGTGTGTGTGTGTGTGTGTGTGTGTGTGTGTGTGTGTGTGTGTGTGTGGTGTGTGTGTGTGTGTGTGTGTGTGTGTGTGTGTGTGTGTGTGTGTGTGTGTGTGTGTGTGTGTGTGTGTGTGTGTGTGGTGTGTGGTGTGTGTGTGGTGTGTGTGTGGGTGGGTGTGTGTGGTGGGTGGGTGGGTGGGGGGGAGGGGCGTGCGTGTGTGTGTGTGTGTGTGTGTGTGTGTGCGCGTGCGTGTGTGCGCGTGCGTGTGCGTGCGTGCGTCCTGTTTCTTATCATTCTACTAAGTCGTCCTTAGATCTATGTTATCAAAGGTCTCTTTGATTTCTCATTTTCCTCCAGGTTCAACAAGTTCCTGGTATGGCGCATGATGGAAAACTTACCTGAGGTTTACATAAACACAGTCATCTCAACTATACATTTCTTGAACCAAAAGTATCCAGCAGAAATTTACAAAGTTAGTGATGAACCACTTCCAATCCCTTCACAATATTAGTGATATGTGCTAATTTGTTTTATTTGAGATGTTCAATTCACTTTTACCTCATTAGTTCCTCTGTGAGTTTACACAACAAACTCGATACTAAAACTGTTCAGTGTGTGTGTGTGTGTGTGTGTGTGTGTGTGTGTGTGTGTGTGTGTGTGTGTGTGTGTGTGTGTATGTGTGTGTGTATGTGCGTGCGTGCGTGCATGTGTGTGTGTGTATGTGCGTGCGTGCGTGTGTGCGTGCGTGCGTGCATGTGTGTGTGTGTGTGTGTGTGTGTGTGTGTGTGTGTGTGTGTGTGTGTGTGTGTGTGTGTGTGTGTGTGTGTGTGTGTGTGTCTGTGTCTGTGTCTGTGTCTGTGTGTGTGTGTGTGTGTGTGTGTGTGTGTGTGTGTGTGTGTGTGTGTCTAGTCATTCTACAAAATTCACACATGGGGTTTCGTCCTCCTGTATACACATAGCAATGCTTTCAATGCAACACGAGTATTATATTAGAGGCCGTTGTTATGTTCCCCTTTTTTTCGTTTTTATTTTGTGAAATAATCATGAATGTCTTTTTTTTCCTTCTATTTCCAACTTATTTTTCCTGAAGGACCAATTTGATTTTTTACCCCTTATGTAATGAAATTTTATCCTATACTGAATTAGTTTAGTGTATTTTGATATATGACTTTTTTTTTAACATAGCCTTATCTGTTAGACTGAAGAAAAAATATATTTCTATATCGTCTATCTGTTTTTGCTTCGATTCTTTCGTCGACATGACATTTAAAAGTTGTGCAGTCATTGGTGAAATATCGAAGTCTTTTCTTGCCTCCCACAAAACTGTCTGGTGCTTGTTTTCGTGTTGTACATGTCATTTTTTTCCTTGATTTGTTTGTATCATGAGTATTTCCAACCATCAGCTCAGTGTGCTCCACGGAGTTACATTTTCACCCAGAGAGTTCCATTAAAGTTACTCCATTCAAATATTTTATTCGTGTTTCAATGTAAGGTTTCATAAGATTGGCTGCTTCGGAAGTCATATTACCTTTGCACTGAGAGAGAGAGAGAGAGAGAGAGAGAGAGAGAGAGAGAGAGAGAGAGAGAGAGAGAGAGAGAGAGAGAGAGAGAGAGAGAGAGAGAGAGAGAGAGAGAGAGATTTGTTTGTATCAATTTATTACGCTCAAAGAGCGGCAGACCTAAGAGAGAGAGAGAGAGAGAGAGAGAGAGAGAGAGAGAGAGAGAGAGAGAGAGAGAGAGAGAGAGAGAGAGAGAGAGAGAGACAGAGAGACAGAGAGAAAGAGAGAAAGAGAGAGAGAGAGAGAGAGAAGGGGGGGGTGATGGACAGACACAGACAGACAGACAGACAGACAGACAGAAAGAGATATATTCAGACAAACATACAGGTAGACAGAGATAAAAAATACATACAAACAGAGACACACATACAGACAGACAAAGCGAGACAGACACACAGACAGACTCAGATGCAGCTTGAGGGGCTATGTTATCACAGAAATACTTGCCACGCCATCAACTTTCAGGGAAGGACACGACTAGTCTTGTGACACCATTTCATTCGTCAGGAGGTGATCACACTGACAGGTATCGCCTTGTCAGCCTCTTTCTGAATATCATGTTTTCAGGTTAAGAGAACATAGATTTATAAAATAACATGTTCGTATTCAGAAAAAAAAATGTGTCCATAGTGAACATGCACAAATTACTTGGAAACTATAAAAGAAATAAAACAGAAATATAACGGAATACATTATAACGTAGTTTGTGTGTCATTTGAAGTATCTAATGAACAATACAGTTCATCACCTCGAAATAGTACTTTTTCCCCTTCTTTATCTTAAGCAAATGTGTTTTAATGTCAAATGTAAGAACTAACTAACCAAGCAAGGCAGCCTGGCAGTGTGCAAGTGGAGGCGGGATGCGACGCGCTGCCTCTGACCATTTTTCTGAAGCTAATTGCGGCACGTGGAACTTGAGGAGAAGGGAGAAGACTGACTCATAACAGTTCTTAGTTGGCAGGATGGTCTTGATAGTGAGTTAGGGGGCGTGTGGCGTGGGCCGTGGGGTGGGGGCCGTGGGGTGGGGTCCGTGAGGTGGGGGGTTTTGGGGTCGTGGGGTTTCGGGCAGGGGCCGTCGGGTGGGGGGCATGGGTCGTGGGGTGGGGGGCAGGGCACATGAATGGTGCAGTGGTGCCTTCAGTGTTGTGACATTATGCTTTAAGGTAAGAACACATGCGCATACAGGCCTTCATTTATATATATATATATATATATATATATATATATATATATATATATATATATATATATATATATATATATATATATATATATATATATATAAATAATAATAATACTGATAAAAATATTGATAGTAATAATGATAATAATAATAATAATAATAGTAGTAATAATAATATAAATAATAATAATAATAATAATAATAAAGTAATAATAATAATGATAATAATAATAACAGCAATAACAATAATGATAATGATAATAGTAATGATATCATCACTAATAATAATAATAATAAGGATAATAATAATAATAATAATAATAATAATTAATAATAATAATAATAATGATAATAATAATAATAATAATAATAATAATAATAATAAAAACAATAATATTAGATAATATTAGATAATGATAATAACAATAATGATAATAATAATAATAATAATAGTAATAATAATAACAATAATAATAATAATAATAATAACAACAATAACAATGATGTCCTGCTTGTCATATACTGGCTATTGTCCGGTATTACACGAGCTTCCAAGACTAACAAACACAGATAGTTACAATGACTGTGCACTACATCACCTCATCATCCGCGGTGGCAGGAGTTGATCCATTGCATGGATTCCCCCAAATCTCTACATGCAAGTTTATCCATCTATGTGTTGTTGGTTTCTTCCAGTTCACTCAGGCGAGATTCCTGGACTCGTCTCTTAGCTTTGTCTTTCTATCTGCTCCGCTGATTAATATTATTAGTGTGCATAAATATAACGAACTACCACTAAGTCTGACTCTGTCTTTCCTGCAGGCTGTTCGAGACCCACCCAGATGTGCAGGAGGTATTCACGCCTTTCCGAGGGTTGCCCATGGAACAGGTGAAGCAGAGCAAGGAACTCCGCTCCCACGCCCTCAGGTGAGATCAGGCACGGGCAGGGAAGGATGGGAAGGGCAGCGTTGGACAATGAAGGATAAACAAGATTGCTATATTCGTGTGTCAGTGTAACGCTCCTTATGATAAGTGTCCATGAGGATTTCTGCGAGTAATTTTTTTGTTTGAGTCTGGTATGGAGGAAACATGTAGTGTGTGTATGTGTGTGTGTGTGTGTGTGTGTGTGTGTGTGTGTGTGTGTGTGTGTGTGTGTGTGTGTGTGTGTGTGTGTGTGTGTGTGTGTGTGTAATAATAAAATAATAATAATAAACGGTTTATTGAAAAGGCAGTCTTGCGACTGAAAATATACATTGGGGAGCGGGTGACATGAGAACAAAAAATTTGCCAAACACGTGCACACACACACACACACACACACACACACACACACACACACACACACACACACACACACACACACACACACACACACACACACACACACACACACACACACACACACAAGTACACACACACTCACACACATACACACACACATACACACACACACACACACACACACACACACACAATCACACACACAATCACACACAAACAAGTAAAAATTAACTCTAGGACAGACATGGGTTCAGGAATTAATCCCTCGCACTATGGTGGGAATCGCACTCAACCGATATCGTTCAGTGCGGGCTTTCACAGGAACCAGTAAGTTCTGGTGTCGGGTGGTCCTTTGATGTGGTGCTTTAGGTGTCTGTGTGCGTGCGTGCGTGCGTGCGTGTGTGTGTGTGTGTGTGTGTGTGTGTGTGTGTGTGTGTGTGTGTGTGTGTGTGTGTGTGTGTGTGTGTGTGTGTGTGTGTTATGAAAGCAGCACAGCAACAGAGCATCGCCACTCAGTCAAGCCTCTAGCTGAGAAATTTTACAATGATCATGCCCTGTTAAGCTGTTTACCTCCCCCCTTCAGAGCCACCTACCTATGTTAGGGGGGAAAAAAATGTTAAAATGTGTCCGATTTATAAGAATCTTGTAAGTTTGAGGGAAATCTCCTCCCTTGAAGTGAGTTGAGTCTCAAGGTCTTCCGAGGATCACCCTACTCGCTACTGAACGGACTAAAGAACTTGATCTGATTCTCCTGCAAGGGATAATTGTGCCAATTTTTTTTCTTCTTGTTTATGTCATTAACCTGTGGCGCCGATATGCTTAATGGAGACCTTATATGAGCACAGGCAGCATCACGTAAAACCACAACCACGACACACTGCAGACACTTACAGCTTTTTACATACTCATTCATCAAACTTAAGAGCAGTTCAAGCACACAGACAAGGAAGCATTATTACCGAGCGATACCAAATACGTCCTAAACATCAAGAAGACAATGATAATTCCCAGCAAATGACTTTAACTTTTATCTCTCCTATTGCTCTAATTGATCTATAATTAATTGTCTTCTCCGTGAACGTCGACGGGCACAAACCACTGGCAACTCAGGCGGGAACAATGATTAGACAGGCGAAGAGGAAGAAAGATGAGGCAGCGAGAAGAGCGGCAAAAATTGGAGGATATGGAGGACAGGGAGAAAGAACCATGGACATAGCAGTGGAAGAAAACAGGAAGGGAAAATGAGAAAAGGAGAAAACCGGGTACTGCAAGAAGAGAAAAAGGAAAAAATGAGATTCAAAGAGCAAGAAGAGAGTGAACCGAAAAAAGAGGAGCTAGGAAGGATGCAGAAAAGAAGAGAAGAAAACAAAAACCACGAAGAGAAGATAATAAAAAAGTTGAGGAAGAAGTAGGATAAAGATCAGTGCAGAGACCAGGACTGAAGACAAGAACAGAGACGAGGAAAAAAGAGGATAAGAGGCGAAAGGGAGGAAGATGAGAGGAGTAAATTAGATAAGAAGGATAAGAGGAAGATGAGGGAATTTAACATTATGCCAGATGAACGTTGACGGGGGTGGAGATAGATAGATAGATAGATAGATAGATAGATAGAGAGAGAGAGAGAGAGAGAGAGAGAGAGAGAGAGAGAGAGAGAGAGAGAGAGAGAGAGAGAGAGACACACACCAGGCATGGAATGGGGGAACGAAATAAAGCTCTCACGTTAAAATTTGGTGCAAAGGAACAGAAGGGACCACCACCACCACCACCACCACCACCACCACTACATGGATGAAAGTAAATGTTTCTTACTGTGGGTACTGAAAAGAGGGAGAGGATGCCAAGACTTTACGGGATATTTACGAAACTTTGGAGAGAGAGAGAGAGAGAGAGAGAGAGAGAGAGAGAGAGAGAGAGAGAGAGAGAGAGAGAGAGAGAGAGAGAGAGAGAGAGAGAGAGAGAGAGAGAAAAGGAGAGAGAGAGAGAGAGAGAGAGAGAGAGAGAGAGAGAGAGAAAGAGAAATAAACAGACAGTCAGACAAACCGACATAGATAGACAGACAGACACAGACATATAAGTAGGTAGATAGATAGATAGATAGATGGATAGATAAACATAGACAGACAGACAGACAGAACGACAGAGACACAGACAGATAAACAGACACTGACATAAATAGATAGATAGATAGATAGATGAATAAATAGACAGACAGGCAGACAGACAGACAGGCAGACAGACAGGCAGACAGACAGGCAGACAGGCAGACAGACATATTGAATACAACGATAAAAGATAATACCAGGGATGGAGTGATTGGTGAATGACGAGTGATTGGACTGAAAATAAATTGAGAATATTTGATGATGGACGTTAGTGAAGAAGAAAAAAGCTTGATGAAATCCATGGATCAAAAAGATCGATTAACATGAGCACACGTGTGGGAGTGGTGATAGCGGACTAAAAAAAAAACGCTGATGAACTCTGCGCTGATAGACAAGACGTGTAAAAAATCATACGAATAAAATAAAATTGAAATGATATGTTTTGTACCTAGAGAAGCGGCATGACGGTAGACTGGTAGTTACGAAGAAAGAAAGTGGATCATGGTTTAGTTATAATTCAACCCAGAGAAAGTAATACAAAAGAAATTATATTAATACAATTTAGATAAGGAGAGATTTAGGAGGTATGAAATATAGATGAGAGGGGAAAGGAGGAAGTATTAAACAGGGTAATGAAATAAATGTAAGAGGAATGGAGGACATTTAAAGAGGTGATCTGCACGATAAAAGAGAGGAGTCGCATGACGGTGGTGAAGGGTGAGTGAAACAGGAGATTATAGGATTACATTCATAAGGAGAATAAATGCCAGGAGAGTTGCTGGTCTATTACGAGGGTATCCGTTGAACTACCTATTACTACATTAATAAACTACGATTAGGAGGACAGGATTAAATAGCGCAAGGCTCCTACCCGCCCGTCTTTCCCTCCATCAATGTGGCGGTAACAAACAGTTAAAAGGGAACTATTAAAGAAAACGAGCACATAGAAGTACTTGAGTAAAGATTAAAACTATAACATAGTATTCTAGGCTGCCATAAGTGCTGATGTCTCCCAGACCTGGTGGTTAACTTTATCAATAATAACCAGGTGTTGTCACTACACTTTTCATCTAAAAGATAAGGAAAACTATTTATTTACATATAATTACATAAAATTCCATAGAAATTGCCTTCACAGAATCTGAGGTGCAAACGATGTGGTCTGTCCTTAGCTCAGACTAAGAATTATTCTTATTTCCCTCTATGATAAGGATTTTGTGACTCGAATTTCCAGTTTACCGTCAGATAAAGATTGTTCAGGTACATCATAAACAGTTTCCGTCTAAGGTTAGCTTCCTGTTTCTTGTTGGTTTATGCAGTATAAGTTACTTGAATACTATTTCTCCTTTGATTGTTTTAACTATACTGGGTTGTTTCTTTTTCCTTTACGTTACTCATTATTTTCCACTGCTGCCACCAGTTCCAGAGAAAGCGCTATCAAAAGGCAAACGCAATTAGTTGATTAGTTGATAGAAGCATCTACTACATAAATATTTATCTAATCTAGATTTGAGAAGCATCTACTACATAAATATTTATCTAATCTAGATTTGAAACTATCTATAGTATTGGAGTTGATACTAAAGTTTGGCGCTCCTTCCAGTGTCAACAACTCAGATAATGGTGTCACATCTCTATCCTTTTGATGTTATGCCGTTACCTCTTGTTGTTGTCGCGTTATTTATCTCAAATTTTTTTTTTTCACGATTGATTTTATCGAATTCAATCAAAATTCTGAACATTTCAGCCGGATTTCCCCTATTTCATGGTGTAAAGTAAGACATTCAATCACTACTATCTGTATGTGTGTATGGGGGGGGGAGGTGGGGGCAATTAGGCTGCAACACGGAACGTTAGAAAAGAGACAAAAATGAAAGATGAGAGGTGGAGGAGAAATTGTTTTAAGGACAAAGAAGTCACCCGGATGGAAATTGATAATGTGCAGAAGGGGAAAGAGCATATGTCTGAGGTGTTGTAGGACAAGGGACGCAAGAAGCACAGGAAAAGAGTAAAACATTTTGAAGGGCTGTCATAAAAGGGAACAGCAGTAATATATTGCATAGGTAGAGGGGGAGTTGTGAATGTGAAATTTTATTAATGCAAGGCAAACAATGATAAGTGACGCATTGAGAACCTGGAATTAAATCAACTCTGGGAAGACATCAGAAGTGAACAGGTGTACATTAGGAGTAACAAGAATAAAAAAAAATGCTACTGGATGACCAAATATTCGGAAACACCATAGAACGTTAAAGAGTCTGTACTTTGACAATACACAAGGTTAAAGGGGTAAAGGGGAATGTGCAAACAATCGAGTATACCAGAAACAAAAAATATTGAGAAGGATGATGATTGAAAAAATTATCTGAAATACTGATTCCCAGGTTGAGGAGAGGAATGGTGGTAGACATTATGATGCATATATTTGGGTTCAAGAATGAAGGAAATGAGAATGAATGCAGTAAAGAGTAAAGTGTTGAGGTACAGAAACGATGGCAATGTAAAAGCTACTGATAAAGTACTGAATGATGCAACACTGGTAATGTGGTAGTTTGGTTACATGTGATGGGGAGGCTACGACCGCGTGGTGGGTCACTGTGTTGCTGGAGGCGATGATGATGAAAAGCGTTCAAGTTCTGCGGATGGTGCAGATTTTTCGTCTATCGTTGAGTGGCTTCAAATCAACTCCACATCACCCCGATATCCTACTGTAGGTTGTGACATCGGTTGAATGAAACATAGGAGGGTGGGGTAAGCCATCAAGGGGAATGACACTAAGCATGTGTTCTTGCCCCACCTTGGACTGGAGCCAAACACTAGTACTTGAAAACTAAAAAAAGCTCAAACACACTTGGTTCAAGATTTAATAATCAAAATAATGGTAATAACGACAATAATGATAACAATAATAATAATAACAATGATAATATTAATAATAATAATAATAATGATAATGATAATGATAATAATGATAATGATAATAATAATAACTAATAATAATAATAATAATAATAATAATAATGATAATGATCATATTTATAATAATAATAATGATGATAATGATACTACTACTAATAACAATAATAATAACAATAATAATGATGATAATAATAATCATAATAATGA
>JAPQNM010000017.1:3321869-3326869 GCA_029783475.1 Metacarcinus magister | reverse complement strand
AATTCTTTGTTGCTTCCATAGACTAATAGAAAACGTTCCATAAATTCTGACATAACTTTAGCTTTCAAATTACCCTCCTATATTCCCATCCTTCACTCTGTATCGCTGTCTCAAGTTTCCATTCTGGCCAGTCTAATATTTTTTGTGGCATAAGACTACTATTCTTTCCCTAAACTTATGAACACAGTTTGTAAAAGACTATTATATAATTTATTCTCTTCTTTTTATTCATCAGTTACATACTCAGTCATTCACTTCTATACTGAGGACTCTATCTTGCATTTATCAGCGTCATTTGTGAGACATTCCTTCCAACAGGAACTAAATATCTCACAAAGAGATGCTACACGCCACCTATCTATTGATATCTACATAATTTATGCATGAGGTGAAAAGAGTCTCAAGAAATTGAATGCCTCAAAAACCTTAATCAATTCACCTATAAATTAAACAACCTTTCAGACGACTGCTACCTCTTCTTAACAAAAAACTCAACTGTCCTCCTCCTCCCTCTCCTCCTCCTCCTCCTCCTCCTCCTCCTCCTCCTCCTCCTCCTCCTCCTCCTTCATGTCGAATATTCTTGGAATGTTTGTCACTAAATACTATAATTAATCATTTCATATCTAAACTGCTGTTGAATTAGTTTCTGTGTATGAAGTTGGGTGTCCTGTGTCATCTCCATCAAATCTCCTTCCCTTCCAAGATGTTACCTCTCCATCCTGGTCACTCATGTGTTTGGGTGCTCCACTTATACAACATTTCTAAATAGGGTAGAATCAAAAGCTCTTTTTTTCATTAACTCCGTTTGCTTATCTCTGCAGCCCCACTCAGTGTTCCACAGCAGCGTGGTATCTCGATATGTTATACCACTTTTTTCACACTTATCCCTCTTTTGAATTTGCCTTACAGCATGCTGCTTCAATTCGAAGTTTTTCTCTCGAAATATATGTTGTATCAGTTGAGATACTTTCATATATAGATGTCTGGTAGAAAGTCATTCATGAGGAAATAGCTTCACTTACGTAACAATTCAGGGTCTGGTGCAACTTTTGCAACTTTCGTCTCACCTATCTAGCAAATATCCATTCTGATGACTGCATTTTTTTTTTTTTTACATTAAAAGGACAACAAAAACAACACAAATACATTATAAAACATCCCGGTTGTCGCCAGACCCTGTAAAGGGGACAGTAGGAGAAAAAGAAGCAGTGGGTGGAGGTCCGGTTAACATTAGAGGTGTCTTGACACTCCTCTTTTGAAAGAGTTCAAGTCATAGGCAGGTGGAAAAACAGACAAAGGAAGAGAGTTCCAGAGTTTACCAGTGTAAGGGGTAAAAGAGTGAAGATACTGGTTAACTCTTGCATTAGAAAGATGGACAGAATAAGGATGAGAAGAAGTAGAAAGTCTTGTGTAGCGAGGCTGTGGGAGGGGGGGAGGCATGCAGTTAGCAAGCTCAGAAGAGCAGTCAGCATGAAAATAGTGGTAGAAAAGAGATAAAGATGCAACATTGCGTCGGTGACTTAAAGAATCAAGACAGTCAGTCAGTATGATATCATGATTGTGTAAAACGCCGAACACAGTCATAGTAGACACAATGTAATCCCAGTTTTCTCTTTGTGTTTTCTTTTAAGTCAGCTTCCCCGTAGCCAAAAATTATTATTTAATGGTCACAACATGATACAATGGCCCACATGACGAAGACGTTCCCCAAGGTAGTAGCGCTGTGTATATTGAATCTTCATTAAGAGCAATCAGTAGTGAAACAAAATATGTTTTTACATAAACTCGATGCGACCTGATGTTTAGTAACAGAACTAGAAATCGTCGGAAAATAATTTCTTTTTAATCTGTGTGTGTTGCAAGGACACTTCATTAAGTTACTTCTGTGCCTCACCAAATGGTAAAGACCCATCACAATGCCTAAACAACTAGATGCTGCCACCCAGATGTGGTTATTCCTACCTTCATTATCTATCTTATTTGCGAACAGAGATCACGTTTTGTGACCATTCATTATGTTTTTTTTATGTTTTCAAGAGTTATTCTGATACTACGACGCCAAGCCGAGCACACCGTCAGTATTCATGTCTCCTTGTTCTTGTATATAGTATGAAAATATCATATACAAAAGCTATTCTACTTACAATTTGCTGTACATTTATTTCATTATTTATTAATTAATGTATCTATTCATTACTTGTTTACCACTTCTTGTCGACCAGCATATACAATTTCTGGTCTTCACATAACAGATTTCCTCCTTCTCACCTTACAAAACACACACACACACACACACACACACACACACACACACCCACCCACCCACCCACCCACCCCACCCCACCCCCCCACCCCCCCACCCACCCACCCACCCACCCACCCACCCACCCACCCACCCACACACACACACACACACACACACACACACACACACACACACATTTAGTCCAAGCTCCAGGACTGACAAGAACTGGTTATATTTTATTGGATGTTTGAGGCTTCTAGGATTATGTTTCAGCATCAGGGTTGCGGTCGGGCATTGAGGGGGACGAGGCTTAGTTAGTTTTTATGGAGGAATAACCGAAGTTGGCCAATGGGGGAAGGGGATGTTAAGCCATGTAGGCGATGAAACGCTCGAGGATTTGAGTAAAAAATTCGCAGAAAGTCAAAATTCGCGAAATTGAGCTTTTGAGCCTTTAAACTATAAAACTCAAAAATCCAAACGTTTGCCATAAGACTGAGGCAGATTGAAACCATTGTTGTAATACTTTTTGTCATGCAAGCTGGAAAATTTACGAGGCAAGGAAGCTGGAATAAGGGACGAGACAGCAACACATTGTTCCTCGGTGGAAGAACCAAAGGATTCACCAAACTGAAGAAAAAACGTATCCCTTAATCACGACAATGCAACGGCCACAAAAATCAAGACGGAAAATTCGAAAAGAAAGAGAAAAAAGGGAAAAAAAGGGAAGGAAAGAGAAATAATCGGGAGAAAAGGAAAATTGAAAAGGGTAACAAAAGGAAATAGGAGGAAGAGGAAGGCGGAGAGAAAAGAATAAAACGAAATAAAAACAAAGGAAGAGAAGGTTTGCGGAGGAAATCCCTTCTACACGGTTAAAAAGAATGACACTTTCTGACATGCACCAAACGTCATCAACTAGGAGTAATTGTCACCCACACGTTGTCATAAACAGTTCCGAGAGGTCACAGGTCATTACAAATGGTCATAAGTCGCAATGTCTCGTTCAAGGTTGTGACTGGTCATCAGGGGCGTTACATTACAAATTAATTACAGGTCGTCACAGTTTGTTTCATTGTGTCGTCATAAATTTGTATAGCCTGCTACAGGACGTCAACAGGTTGTTACAGAACGTTAGGAGTCGTCAGGGCTCGTCTTAGATAGTTACAAGTTTTTACAGATCACTACGGGTCGTCCAAGGCTGTTATAGGTCGTCACAAGTCGTTACATTAGTCACAGATACTTAAAGGTCATCGCAAGGTGTAATGTGCGGGTCGTCTAGAGCTAGATAGGCGCGGGAGTGTTCTCTGATAAGTAATCATCAGCAGGCTTGTGTGAAGGTGCAGAATCTACCATGTATAATATAAACTTTCATGCCGCGCGTCAATATGTCCTTATCTTGACATGAATCAAATAATTTACTTTACCCTCCAGACACAAGCATCACGCGAAAACCTAGAGTGAATGCACATGGACATCGAAAAGACCGTATAATCCACGGTAGTTGGAGCGTTCCTCGAGGCACGACATATTTGCTCTATTCTTGCTGTCCATCTGCTATAGTTCTCTGACGTGGGTTTATTTATCCAAATGGGAAAAAGTCAAAAGACGAACCAAAGTCATAACGGCAGACTACTTGTACATAAGCGGTGATGTGCACACTCACTGAATCGAAGCGGCGGATGAACACGTACGACGGCTCTTCTGAAACACACTTCAATCCGTTGATTGCATTTTCTGGAATATTACAGCGCAGAAAGCCTCACCACAAACCACGTGTCATGTGTTTTATCTTAGACAAACAGGAAAGCGCAGCCCAACTGCAGGTCAGCATGATATGAGGCGTGTGCCCACACCTTTAGGCTGTGCTCAATATGATATGTGATGGCCATGTGCCCCAGTTTGAGCCATTTTGTTTTGATCAGCCGGCGGGCACAAGCCAGACGCTATGTATTGAACGCAGGTTTATTATGGTTCAGTGGTAAAGACGCTCCTCTCATCACAACCTTGTGAATGGCGCCGAGCCCGCTAAAAGCGGCCTCCTCCCCCACCTCACGCAGCCATGATCGACCTGCCTTCCTGCCCTCCGCCTCGCCTCCCTGCCTGTCGAGTGGCGGGGGCGGCGAGAATGGCCCTTAAGGCCGCCCTCCTCGCCTCCACTTCAAACTGATCAACGCAGCACCTTAGGGATGGAGCATCGCCCCCTGCTACGACCCCTGCGGAACGGCGGGTGGTGGTGGTGGTGGTGGTGGTGGTGGTGATGGTGATGGTGATGGTGGTGGTGATGGTGGTGATGGTGGTGGTGGTGGTGGTGGTGGTGGTGGTGGTGGTGGTGGTGGTGGTGATGGTGATGGTGGTGGTGATGGTGGTGATGGTGGTGGTGGTGGTGGTGGTGGTGGTGGTGGTGGTGATGGTGGTGATGGTGATGGTGATGGTGATGGTGGTGGTGATGGTGGTGATGGTGGTGTGGTGGTGGTGGTGGTGGTGGTGGTGGTGGTGATGGTGATGATGGTGATGGTGATGGTGATGTTGGTGGTGATGGTGGTGATGGTGGTGATGGTGATGGTGGTGGTGGTGGTGATGGTGATGGTGATGGTGATGGTGATGGTGGTGGTGGTGGTGATGGTGGTGATTGTGATGGTGGTGGTGATGGTGATGGTGATGGTGATGATGGTAATGGTGATGGTGATGGTAGTGGTGATGGTGTTAATGGTGATAGTAGTAGTGGTGATGGTGATAGTGATGGTGATGATAGTGGTGA
>JAPQNM010000017.1:3304369-3309369 GCA_029783475.1 Metacarcinus magister | reverse complement strand
AAGGCAGGACAGAAAAGCAAGAAGGTTCCTCCCCACCCACCCCTTCCCTCAGCACTGCAGACAAGAAAACACACCACCATACTGCTTATACAGAATAGCTTTGCAAAGTTTTACAGAACACGAATAAACGAAACTTCTCCACTACACACTTAGCAGATGTAGTGTAACTTTGATATCCAAGTTAACAAAGGCTGAAAAAACTACACTAACGTCAACAACAATTAAAGAAGCAGAAAAAACAAGAACAACTGTGTGCCATCTTTTTCCATTTTTCCTCCCAGATGTTGACTTTATGCAAGGCCCTTATATCCCCCCTTTTAAGGTGTACGTCTCTCATGCGTGTGTGTGGGGAGAGGAAGGAGATCAACTCACACACTTCTAGACAAGGTGGAGTCAAAAGTTTTTCCTCTCATCAACTTTTTTGTTCTGTCTATTCACAATCCCATGCTGTCTTCTACCGTTATTTTCATGGTTACTGTTCTGAACTTACTAATTGTATACCTTCTCCCTACCCGCTGCCTTCCTGCACAAAACTTTTCTACTTATTCTCTCTCTTTGTATCCTATCCAACTTACTAATGCCAGTTATTAACCATTATCTCCACTCTTCCATCCCCCCTTCACGGGTACACAGTGGAAATCTGTTTTTTCTTCTTCAAATTTTCCACCTTCCTACGAATTGAACTCATTGAAGCAAAAAAAATCGAGACACCTCTTGAACTAAATCTGTCTCACTTTTTTGACATTTTTGCACTACATACTTTTAGGGAGCGAGAATCATGCACAATTTTTTTTTTTTGTAGCCATTTGTCAATTCCTAGTTCAACAACAACAACAACAACAACAACAACAACAACAACAACAACAACAACAACAACAACAACAACAACAACAACAACAACAACAATAATGAAAAAAAACATTTGACAAGTAAAGACATCAATGATCCGAACTTTTTGCTTACAGACGCCTTCACGTGGTTACAACAGACACTACTTACTGGGTAGGATTAACAAGCACGATGCGTTAGCAGCGAAAACATATATAAAACCAATTGTGAGTTGAAAACAGGAAGAAAATATAAATTATAGTACTTTATATCATGTTTTATCGTTTGCAAATATTTGTGGGCGCGAGGAGGAGGAAAAAGAAAGGAACAGAAATGGAGAAGGAGGAGGAGAAGGAGGAGGAGGAGGAGGAGGAGGAGGATTGTGAGTTATTAACAAAAATAAACATGAAGCCAGCCATCTTGCCTCCCCACCACCACAGCCTCAATGTTGGATGTGTACACACCACCAGCCTACGTACAATACCCTGCCTGCACTCATACACACACACACACACACACACACACACACACACACACACACACACACACACACACACACACACACACACACGCACACACACACACACCGGTCCTCTGGTTCGAACACTGCTCAGGTCTCTAAAGATTTCTCCCTGGCAGGGAGCGGTCACCATCCTCTTTAAGCAAGGGGATAGGGTGTGAAATGTATGATAGGTCTCAGTCGTACTCAAAGTTCCGGATGGGTATGTGTGATGTGTGAGAGGTCTCAGTCTTACCCATATATCCCTCTTTATGATAATAATTATCATAACAATAATAACAATAATAATAATAATAATAATAATAATAATAATAATAATAATAATAATAATAATAATTAATAATAATAATAATAGTTATAATAATCATAATAGTAATGAAAAAAATAATTTTAATAATAATAGTAATGATAATAATAATAATAATGAAAATATTAATTTTAGTAATGATAATAGTAATAATAATAATAATAATAATAATAATAATAATAATAATAATAATAATAATAATAATAATAATAATAATAGAAATAATAGTGATTATAATAATAGCAAACAATGCATCACTTAGGTGTAATTACGAGCCGTGTAGCGGCAGCCATAAATATCAACAAGAAGCTCTATATGGTTGAGGAAAGGACGTGCGCGTGTACACACACACACACACACACACACACACACACACACACACACACACACACACACACACACACACACACACACAAATAAAAAATAAAAATTTTCTCATGTCACCCTCTCCCCGATGTATAATTTCAGTCGCAAGACTGCCTTTTCAATAAACCGTTTATTATTATTATTATTACACACACACACACACACACACACACGGTCCGCTAGCGTAGTGGTTAGCGCTATCGGCTCACAACCGAGGAGGCCAGGGTTCGATCCCCTGGGCGGACGGAGATTATTTGGGTGTGTCTCCTTTCACGTGTAGCCCCTGTTCACCTAGCAGTGAGTAGGTACGGGATGTAAGTCGAGGAGTTGTGACCTCGTTGTCCCGGTGTGTTGTGTGTGAGTGGTCTCGGTCCAACCCGAAGATTGGTCAGTATGAGCTCTGAGCTATTTCCATAGGGGGACGGCCGGCTGTCTCGAGAGAGACCAGCAGCAGACTGTACAGTGAATACACAAAAAAAAATAAATAAATAAATAAATAAATTAATAAATTTTTTAAAAAACCACACACACACACACACACACACACACACACACACACACACACACACACACACACACACACACACACACACACACACACACACACACACACACAATGATGGGAGGTCATGTGAAAACACCTGCCTTTTTAAGTTTGTTTTTTCTTTTTAATATTATTTTCTTTTCTGAATGAGTTAAAAACTTTTGGAGCCGAGTAGGTGTAGGTGAGAGACAAGAGTAAATGAATTTGCAGAGTTTTAGTCTTGATATGGCGGGTGCAAAGAGCACGCTGGGTCGAGTTCGTACGCTTCACTCCAAGGTTTTATTGAGGCACTTTTTTGGCGTTGTCTTCAAGGTAAAAACTCAGCAATATTAGTTTCTGGCAAGCGTTTCGTTCCCTGACAGTTACTTATTATGTATCATGCCATCATGTGCCCTCCTTGACGGATACTCCTGCTGGTTAAAGAACGGGGGATAGAAAAATACCATAGAAAAGTGCCTCAATATTGATGATTGAATGATTGGTGGAAAAGCTTTTGACAAATGCTGTAAAGAAAAATCAAACGCTAGGAAGAGGCGTTTGATAGTGTTTGCTTCCGCTTGAAAAACTTTGCCTAGTCATCGCGAAATTTTTGCTTGTCATCGCGTCAGAATGCTGCTACTGGAAACGCTTTAAAGTGGAATTGTACGATAACTTCACCCGAGCATGGTGATCATGGTCGTCCGGCAGCACAGCGCTCGGCATCGTGTGCCGCCTGCCGCGGTGTGCGACTGTGCGACAGAGCTTCCCAGCCGCCAAGCTATTAGCATGTGTTACATGCTCCGCTCTCACCTAGCTTAGCAGTAAACGCACTCACCCGCAGTGTTGTTTTTCTGCTGGTGTTGAACGAGCATTTCCGGTTTGCCCTTAGAGACCCTTGACACACACTACGGTGAATCCTGAAGGAGTGGAGGCGTAGGCCACTCCATGACGAGGACCCTTAGGGTTGCTTATAGGGGGTGTCAAAACGGGTCATAGGGACGCTGATAGGCTAGGTTTAAGCCCTGCAAGGGGTAGCGGCGGGGCTAGTGCGACGCCCTTTAGAAGGTGGCTAGTATAGCCCTCCCGCCGCTGTAGGATAGTGCCTGGTTATATTTTTCTTTTCCCCCTAGCTAGTTGTGTTTCTGCGCGCGCAGTCTGGTGTAGGTAGGGAACTAGGGTGTGATCATGAAGGGTGGGAAGGCTTCATGCCTTCCCCGTCCGACGGGCACGTCCACCTCTACCCCTTCTCCGTCCTCCCCTGTTTCTCGTCTGCCTGTAAAGAGCCCTCGCCGTACCGCGTTCTCCAGCATTGACTCCACTCCCTCGGTAGGAGCAAGATCCAGATACACCAGGGCCCAGACCCACAGTCCATTTACGACGTCGGATGTGTGCACAGAGGTGCTAAACTGTCAGTGACAGCTCCATCCGAACCCACAGTACGTGGCGGGGGTGTCATAAACGTACACCGGAAGGGGGGTAATTCTACTACTGCTACTATACTATACTATACTATATGTACACAGGAGCGGATGGCCGTGTAGGAAACTTAAGGATGAAACGAGACAACATGCGGCAGGCTAGTGAGACGAGGCGGGCTAATTTTGCTCGGGTAGTCACGGTGTTGTCTAGTCTTCCCATAATAACACGCTCACGCCTTTTCACCTCTTCGACAATGGTCAGCATCTCCGCCCCTGTGAAATTGGCACTGATAACGTGAGTGAGTCGGGATTGGCTGCTTTGTTTTCAAAACAGTGTTGTCATTGGCTGGCGACTGACGTCAAGCCTCGTGACGTCACTTCGTACATCTGGCAGGCTCCGACGCGCCTACCATCGAGGGTGGTAGCAGGCGGGTAGCAAGTGTGTAGGTCGTAAGTGGACAGTCTGCACAGATACTACGTGCGACTGTAGGTTCCAGACCAGCAACTCAGCGACGGCATCACAGTCTTCCCCTTCAGGAGAGGCAGGATGCTGATGTGGGACGCCACATGCGTCAACACATTTGCGGACACCCATCTCCTTGACTGTGCTTCTGCCGCTGGCGCAGCCGCACGAGCGGCTGAGGAGCGCAAGCGCCAGCGCTACGCTGCCATTGCCCTACGCTACGATTTCGCTCCCCTTGCCGTGGAAACGAGCGGAGTGTTGGGCACGGCCTTCAACGACCTACTGCAGGACATCGGCAGGCGCGTCAGCCAGCGCAGCGGAGAGATCCGAGAGACGGCATGGCTGCGGCAGCATATCAGCCTTGCCGTGGTAAGTGGTAACGCGGCAGCGATTTGTGGGCCCTTGGCCGGCAGCATACGCCCTTAGCCGCACCTCACACAGCACTCCCGTGGGGGAGCACACACACACACACACACACACACACACACACACATACACATACACATACACACACACACACACACACACACTGGTTGAACGTCACAGCAGCCTGCGGAAAGGTAGGTGCAGCTACC
>JAPQNM010000017.1:3259369-3299369 GCA_029783475.1 Metacarcinus magister | reverse complement strand
AATTATCATGGTTCTGAATACCATGACATCATGTGTTTTACATTCTTAAGTAAACCTTAATCACATTCCTGCTATCACATTCCTGCGTTCCACTTTGTTAAGTTATCCACATAACAATCAATGAGCAACGATTTCAAGCTATGACGTTGCAAATCTTCAAGTCACCACGTTAGTCACTACAAACACAATCTACTATTTATTATGCTCCCGAATTTCAAGTAATTTCATCCCTTGTCTTCAAGCTATCAAGTTGCCCTGACTACTATGTAATACTAGTGCTCATTACAGGTTACACTTAATTTTCCCTGAATATTCAATGCACGTATATCAATCTGACGCCAAAATTCATCCTTGGACTTGTACAAAGTGTCCTGATGCCATATTACTTCAGACTTTCCTTGGCAAGTCTCTAATGTAAATCCAAACGCCACATTATTCGTTTTCTTCTTAAGTTGACAAATGCGTCATATTTTGGTAAAGTCAAATATGCATGATAGGAGCGCGGAACAAATTTTTGTCTCATACAAAAGTTACCCTTATGATCCTGAATGAAATATCGTTTTATTATCATTACCATCAACAATTCTACTACCATCACCACCGCCCTCAACGCCACACCACTGCTATTACCACCACCACCATCAGTAGCAATAACAGTAACATATATACACACACTCACATCCTTCCCCACTGCATCCTCTTCCTGCTACATCTCCTCCTCATCAAAGCGCTACCAAATAAATACAGACCAGTCAGCCTCTCATCCGTAGTTTATAAACTAATGGAAACTATAATACGTGATGAATTAGTGAGTTTCCTAGAAGAAAACATTTGGATTAAAAATTCTCTAAATAGCTTTCGTCACAAACCTCAATGTCTAATAAATCTGCTCGACTTTTATAACGACGTATTCATAACGAGACAAAAGCGGCAGATATCATTTATCTTGATGAGGGGGTACTCAGTGGGACCCCCTTTGTGTCTTCTATGTTTTTGTTTTGTTTTTTGGTTTTTTTCCGGGCAATGCCGGGTTTCTGTCATGTTCACGGGCTACGCCTATCTAAATGTGGTCGGATCGAGCTGAAACTCCGATGGGGTACTCAGTGGGACCCCCTTTGTGTCTTCCCGGGCAACGCCGGGTACTCTGCTAGTACTAACATAAAAGACTATGTAACTACCGATCTCACAAGCACCACTCGTCACAATGGCTCCAAAATCATTGGTAAGCGTTTTAGATCGAAAGGAACGAAGCACTTTTTCTTCAATAAAATCGTGAATATTTTAAATTCTCTACCAGCACAAATAGTTAACTGTATCACAATTAGAAAAAAAATGAGCTTAATAAGCACTTAGCATCTTATCACCAAATTGAGTGTTTCATTCCTGCGTAAATTTTTTTTCTTTCTTTGAGAAATAGACGTCGATTAGTCTACTTTTTTTCTCACTTTCCTATATAAATTCCATGCTAATCTGTCCATACTACATCGTATCGCTTCCTGTTCGGGCCAGCTTCGCCTGGAGGGAGGGGTGGGTGGGGAGGAGCCTTCCACTTTACTGTCCTTTTGTCTATCAGTAGTAGAATAGCCACACGGACAGCCTCGTTAGGTCCAATAGGACTGCTGTTGTCTGTTCTTCCTATGTACTCCTGTGTACTACTCCTTCTCCTCTCCCTCCTCCTTCTCCTCCTCCTCCTCTCCCTCCTTCTCCTTCTCCTCCTCCTCCTCCTTCTCCTCTCCCTCCTCCTCCTTCTCCTCCTTCATCTCTCCATCCTCCTCCTCCTCCTTCTCTTGCTCCTCCTACTTACTTCCTTCTTTATTTCCTTCCTTCTTTCCTTTCTTTATTTCTCTTTTTTTTCTTATCTTTTTTTCTTCCTTCCTTTCTTTTTTGTCTTTCACTTCCTTTTCTTTTCCTCTTCCTCCTCTTCTTTCTTCATTGTCGACCGCTGTTTATAATAATGTCTAAAAAAAACACTTCGGGCAGGAGAGTGGTGGTAGAGAAGAGGGAGCAGGAAGGGCAGACACATCAGGAGAAGGTGTGAGGAAAGGGGAGTTGGTGGGCGTCACAGCAGTAAGATAAGAAAGATTCATCAAACATTTTATTTCCTACTGATGCGTTCCGCTCTTTCTTGCACTTCCATTAGTATTCTACTTCTTTCTCTTCCTTCTCCTCCTCAAGAAGTCAGCTGACTCATCGGACACTTCCAGAATATTACATATTACAAGGAAATAAAATAATATTACTCTGATGCTTGCTGCCAATCAACTGGGTGTATGTGCGCTGCAGTGATAAAAGTACATTGCATATGTGAACATTTTACCACATTTTGTATAAATCACGTGAATCATTGCTAGTCTCCGATTTTTTTGCAAATGATCTAGTTATTTGTTATGATACATATTTAACCTTCAAATACCACCATGTTTCTCTTTTGGTCTCTGATTTGCACGACACAAAAGCTGCCTGAACACTTAGCTTGTATCTTTGTTCGTGTGTTGTCCCACCACTTCAGTCTCCGAGGAAAACTTAGTGTTTCAAAATACAAAGACTTACGTACGAAGAAAAATGGAGTAAAGCTAAGATGTAGACATTCATTTTACTTTAAAGCGTACCGGCCAAGGCCAAACAAAAATAGGTTAAAAAAAATCCCGCTTTGAAAGGATAAAGAGGACAGTAGGAGAAATAGAGGCAAGGTGTGGAGGTCCATTTTAGCATTAGAGGTGTCTTGACACTCCTCTTTTGAAAGAGTTCAAGTTATAGGCAGATGGAAAAACAAACAAAGGAAGAGAGTTCCAGAGTTTACTAATGTAAGGGATGAAAGAGTGAAGATACTGGTTAACTCTTGCATTAGAAAGATGGACAGAATAGAGATGAGAAGAAGTAGAAAGTCTTGTACAGCGAGACCACAGAAGGGATGGAGGCATGCAGTTAGCAAGTTCAAAAGAGCAGTCAGCATGAAAATAGCGGTCGAAAAGAGATAAAGATGCAACATTGCGTTGGTGACTCAAAGAATCAAGACAGTCAGTTAGAGAAGAAGAGTTGATGAGGCGAAAAGCTTTAGACTCCACCCTGTTTAGTAAAGCTGTGTGATTTGAACCCTCCCTCCCCTTCCAATACAAGAGGACCATATTCCATAGATAGATAGATAGATAGATAATTTATTGACCACAAATTTAAAAACAAATATAAATTTCACTACATCTTTCCAGTTAATGGTCCATAATGATAATAAATTCTTTCAGTTTTCATTACATAACTTTTTTTCACATGCGCACATAATTATCACCCTAAAAAGTGAACTCCAGACCCATTCTAAAAAATAAAAAATAAAAAAATAATAAAATAAAAAAATAAAAAATATATATATATATATATATATATATATATATATATATATATATATATATGCTATTTAAATAAACTGAAAACCAAACTTAACCACCCTAAATACCACGAGACTTGATAAAAAACAAAAACAAAAAGGAGCTAACAACATGAGATAAAACGTGATATATTTTAAACTAGAAAATTGTTAAAGTCCCCACGAACATAAAATCAAAATGATAATACTAAAAACAGTTATTACTAGACCATTATATAAAATAACGAAAAACAAATACAAAATCTGAACAATAAAATGCCAATATACAACAAAAAATTATGAAAACTCTGCAAGGATGCGGTGTACGATTGTGCAAACAGTGGCAAAATCATTTCTTTCGAGCATTAGATTTTCAAAAGTGTGCACGTTAAATTCTTGGCGTATGTGTTGTGTTCTAATACAGTCATCCACAACATGCTGCTCTGACTGGATCTCTCCACAGGAACACAAACGTTCTTCCACTTGCAGGCGACCCCTGCCTCGCCTGTTCCATCTCCCTTTTTCTATAGCGAGAGAGTGAGCGCTTATTCTGAGACGAGTCCATAAGATTCTTTCTGTTTCATTAACTTTAATCTTTCCACTGTACACTGCATGGAGATCAAGGTTAAGATTTAATGATTTGTAAAGCCTCACTCTATTTGACTCTGATGTTAATATTCTTATTTTCATAGTTTCTATCGCAACAAATACATCATCCCTTCTGTTGTTTAGTAGGTCTCTTAAATATCTTGAGGTGTGACAGGCATTATCTAATGTGATATGTATAGAATGTGTCAGAGGATCATCATCCATTCCACTCCTGTCCCCCCACATCTCACTAAAAATCTTACGCTGTTTAGCCAGGATGAGGGCACGTACAGGGGGATAGCCGAGCTCCGCCAGACACAGCTCGTTATAGGTCGTTTTTCTGACTCCCAACATTTGCTTAATGCACCATATGTATAATTTCTTGACACGTCTTGTGTCGCTATTTAACCAGGACTCGCATCCATAAAAAAATGTTGAAACGAAAGCGGCCTCAAAGACTTTACACTTCACAAAAAGTGGAACATCATTATTCTTATCTTTAAATGATACAAACTTAAGTGCATGACACATTTTGTACTGTGCGTGCAACTTGATGGCAGTGCTCGGTGACCCGTCAGCAGCAAAAGGGCTGCCCAAATACACATAGTGGTCACACGCATCAACAATTACATCATCGACGTGCATGGCCTCCTTGTCTGCTTCATTCCCGTTCACGACAAAAAACTTAGTTTTACTCTCATTGATTTTCATCCTATGTGATACACAAAATTGATTCATAAATCTAATTTTACGAATCATATTCTCTCTGGTTGTGGATAAGATTACTGTGTCATCCATGAGGACGAGTAGATGTAGCATTGCCAGGAAACCATCCATGTCGCAATTATGTTTAATTAGTCTTATTAAGTCATTTACGTATATTACAAACAACAGACACGATGTTGGGGATCCCTGACGCACGCCCACAGTAGCTAAGATAATTGCCGAGCCAATAACAGAGTGTGCTGTTTTACGACGTTGAAAAATGCAAGCTGGTGTCATTAGCATAGGAATGGATAGGGCATTGAGTTAGATTTAGGAGATCATTGATGAATAATAGAAAGAGTGGGTGATAGGAAAAAACCCTGAGAACACCACTGTTGATGGGTTTAGGAGAAAAACAGTGACCGTCTACTACAGCAGCAATAGAATGGTCAGAAAGGAAACTGGAGATGAAGGTGCAGATAGAAGGATAGAATCCGTAGGAGGGTAGTTTAGAAATTAAAGATTTATGCCAGACTCTATCGAAGGCTTTCGATATGTCAAGACCGACAGCAAAGGTTTCACCGAAGTTCCTAAAAGAGGATGACCAAGATTCAGTTAGAAAAGCAAGAAGATCGCCCATAGACCTGTAGCAGTCCCCCTTAACGCACGTTTTCTCTTTACCCGCTCCAGAGAAAACGTGCGGTTGCAGCCATAACTAATGTAACTTTATTTTAATTATATTTTTTCAATATTCATGTATAATTTTGTATAACATTTTAGTTCTTTATTTATACTTTTCTTTTGTAACATTATTAATTAATATGTTGTGCTGCATATCAGCGCACACCAGTTACTTGGCGCGCACTGTATGAGCTCGTTGTGCATTTACAATGAAAAATGTTGATTGTTTAAATATTTATGTTATATATAGAGTCTAAATTTTGCTAATAAAAATAACCTTAACTGGTAATGAGTTTTGTCTTACCAGTAGACCAACTAGCAATACAACACTCCCCTGGGCACCTGGTTTCAAATGGTGACCCCAAGTGTTGCTATGGTCATAGGTGGCTTCTAGACTATGCTATAGAGAGCACAATTCTCCTAGTGTGAGAACCTGAGTCGTCTCGATTCAAAAAAGCCTAGCCTCCATCATGGGGTTCGCTAGGTTGAGTCGTAGGCCGGGAGAAACTACATGCTAAACGCTAGTGTGTAGCTGACACCAAGAAGGTTATCCCCCACCCACCCTGGCACCTTCTGTGCCCCCCTCAAACGCCTTACTGCGTACTCAGCGGCCTCATGCGCATTCTGCGCGGCCCCTGCCCCCTCTGACGCTTTCCTGCGTCCTAAGCACGGCCTCATGCGCATTCTGCGCGGCCCCTGCGCCCTCAGCGCGGTTTCCCGCATTCTCAGCGCATCCGCTAGCGGCCCTATGTGTCCTCAACGCACCCCTTTGCGCCCTCAGTGCAACATCATGTCCAACCCCTGCCCCACCGCCTCGCGGCGTTAAAGTGATCTACTCCACCGTCGCCACTCACCGTCCTGTGGATTATTCATCACCCTGTGGATTACTCTACTCTCCAATACATAGTGTTCCCACCTGTACCCAATGCAGTTCGGTGCAGACAACGCTCCAGCAGACGCCCTCTCCCGCTGCCGTGACGACCTCTTCTCTCGATTACGCCGCCAAAACCCGTCGCTCAGGATGAAGAATCTCACACTCCCAGGCACTAAGGTCGCTCTCTACGCTGACGTCTCTACAGACGCTGACCGTCTCTTTCCGTCAGCTTCACGACCTCTCTCACCCTGGCATCTGAGCTTTACAGCACATCTGGGAGGACGTCAGACTGGACCCGCACCTGCACAGACTGTCAAGCCTCCAAGGTGACTCGGCACTTGACCTCGTCGGCCCCCTGCCACCCTCTGCCGGTTATCGCTACATCCTCTCGGCATCCGCCGCTACAAGACTTCCAGCTACCACCTGCAGACCAACGGCATGGTCGAACGGTTTCATCGCCAGCTGAAGTACACCCTCATGAACTCCGCCCAACGCGAGAACTGGTCCCAGGCGAACTCCTAATAACCACAGGAAGATCTCGTTCCTCCTCCCTCGTCACTAGGGGGGAGTATTGTAGCAGTCTCCCTTAACGCACGTTTTCTCTTTACCCGCTCCAGAGAAAACGTGCGGTTGCAGCCATAACTAATGTAACTTTATTTTAATTATATTTTTCAATATTCATGTATAATTTTGTATAACATTTTAGTTTTTTATTTATACTTTTCTTTTGTAACATTATTAATTAATATGTTGTGCTGCATATCAGCGCACACCACTTACTTGGCGCGCACTGTATGAGCGCGTTGTGCATGTAGAATGTTATTTGTTTAAATATTTATGTTATATATAGAGTCTAAATTTTTCTAATAAAAATAACCTTAACTGGTAATGAGTTTTGTCTTACCAGTAGACCAACTAGCACTACAACATCCAAGCACCCGGTTTCAGACCGGCCTTTCCAGAAACCATACTGGCAATCAGAGAGAAGGTTGTGAGCTGATAAATGCCTCATTATCTTCTTGTTAAGGACAGACTCAAAGGCTTTAGAAAGGCAGGAAATCAAAGCTATAGGGCAGTAGTTTGAAGGACTGGAGCGGTTACCCTTTTTAGGGACAGGTTGAATGTGTGCAAACTTCCAGCAAGAAGGATAGGTAGAAGTAGAGAGACACAGACGAAAGAGTTTGACCTGGCAGGGAGCGAGCTTGGAAGCACAGCTTTGAGAACAACAGGAGGGACTCCATCCGGACCGTAAGCCTTCCGAGAATCAAGGCCAGAGAGGGCATGGAAAACGTCATAATGAAATTTTTAAAATTAGGAATGAAGTAGTCAGAGGGTGGAGGAGTAGGAAGAAATGCCCAGTATCATCCAAAGTAGAGTTGGTAGCAAAGGTTTGAGCGAAGAGTTCAGCTTTAGAGAAAGAAGAAACAGCCGTCTGGTTGAAGTAATGTAGGGTTAGAAATATTATTGGCTAGATGCCAGAAATCACGAGAAGAGCCTTAGTATTAGAGAAAGTTTGAGGAATGTATGACAGCATGCCAGAGACAATCACATTTGTTATGCACTCGGCACAAAGAGAAGGATCTCTGACACGGAAGCATTCCAAGGAAAATCAGAATACTACTGCCTTAGGTCCTCCCACTTAGCAGAGCACCTCCGCTTATGCAAGTCTTGAGGCAGCACTGGAATGATAGAACAGGTAACAGAAATAAGATTGTGATTAGAGGAGCCCAACGGAGAGGAAAGTTTGACAGAGTAAGCTCAAGGGTTGGAATTTAGGAAAAGATCAAGAATGTTGGGCGTGTCTCCAAGGCGGTCAGGGATACGGGTAGGGAACTGCACCAGCTGCTTTAGGTTGCGGAGAATAGCAAAGCTTAAGGCTTGTTCACCTTGTTGGTTAAGCCCGTATCCCACGCAACACGAAACGAGGCGAACGTCGGACGAATGAGGGTGACTTAAACTTTTTCCACGTTTTGAGGTGAATCACTCGGAACCCACACGGCACACGACAGCCACACGGCTTCCACACGACATTGACACGAAGTACACGAACGTCGTGCGATTACTGTACAAATCATCGTCTTGTTGTCGGCAGGAGTTTTTCACGAAAGACGAGATCCACACAAATCGTACGTGGGCGCCACACGAACGTAGCACAAACACCACAGGAATACTACGGAAATAGTACGGAAATGGTTGTTTGCCACATGAGGACAAGACGAGGACAAGACGGATCAGAGAAGACTGTAGTACGAACAGAACGTCTGCAGTACGAAGTACACGAACACGAGACGAAACACACGAACGTCTGATCGGGGCATATATATAGTGCAGCGCCCTTGGGACGCGTCATTCCACCCTCGGACAACCAAGATTTTATTCACACTCAGGTTCATCATTGTTGATCCCTTGAACCCTTCGTGCCATATTCTGTTTACACTGATTTATAAAAAATACAATCTAATCGAATTATTTGCTGTCATGTCTGCCTTTAACACCAACTTGTATGGATGTTTTAGCAAGCTCATGTAATTATCTCTTGCCTGAACCCTAAATGACTTGTCCTGGCTACTTTTTTTTTAGGGGGTGTGATATTAAGAAGGTATAAAGATATATAGGTCTATCGGCCATATGTTAAGTCAAATGTAGGGTCTATCTTCTAGGGTCTATAGTCAATTCATTATGTTAAAATGTAATCACGGCCCTATACTTTGGGAAATACTATATTTATGGAAAGAATTCCAATACTCCTTTTTAGTCTGCTTCGGTGTGTATTTCGGGAACCCTATATGTCATTATTATCGTCAAATGAATACTTACCAATTCAAAACATACCTATGCTAGTCTGATTTTGTGAAAAAATAAGGAAAGTTCTTGTGTGCAAAATATCTCAACACGAATACAATTCGTAAATTTCTAAACACTGACGCTGCTACACCCTATATTGGAGTTTGAGTCAACATCAACACCTAGGGATGTCTGTCTTGTCAGGACCCCATGAGAAGTATATTTGCAGTATTAGAAAACACTTTTATTGTTTGAAATGCCTATTCAGAAGTTAAATACTTCAATGTCTCATGTATTGAGAAATTTTGACCATACATAACTTTAGTCAACGAATGTTGGTACAGAAAAAGAAAACTAAATACAATTATTCACTACTTACTTCCCCTTTGAGTTTTCCCATATCTTCTTCAGCTGTTGTTGAGTTCTTTGAGGCCCATAACCAGCAGAATTAAACAATGTTGGGATAATATTGAAATAAACTTAGCGTTAGGTTAGCCACGGGGGTTAGTTAGGTTACATTAACCCTGCAAGGATAGATTTGGTTAGGTTAACCACGGAGGGTTAGTTAGGTTACATTAGCCCTGCAGGGATAGGTTTGGTTAGGTTAGCCACGGAGGGTTAGAGTTAGGTTACATTAGCCCTGCAAGGATTGGTTTGGTTAGGTTAGCCACGGAAGGTTAATTAGGTTACATTAGCGCAGGGATAAGTTTGGTTTCGTATATTTCAAAATGGTAACTGTTATGCCGTTAGCATTGTAAAAGCATTATATCCTACCCAGAAATAAATAGTCAGTGTTTCAAAATTAGTAGGCTAAGCTTATCTCAATAATCCCCCAATGTTGTTATTTCTTCCCATGCCTCTTTCTTTTTATTAATGATGCTGTAGTCGTGACTCTTGTCAAACAATACACCTTTCCTCTCTTCTATAAACCTTAATAGAAAATCTCGCTCATTAGCGTTCGAAATCTGTTCTTGATTTCCATTTTTCTTGAGTTTTTTAGTAGGTAGGTAGGTAGATAGGTGACGAATGTGCGACATATGCAACACAATTTATCTTTCCCGCCCAAATTATGTAAATAAATGTTGTCGCGGCATACCAACTGTTCATCGACATCCGTATATGCTTGGAGCAGGAGTACCAACCGCTTCCTTTCCCTAAACCAGATCTTAACATAACGAGTTTGAAATTAAGGTCTGTTTACCCTTTCCATAGTGCGAAAAGTAGTACCTATAATTTGGGAAACCTATATTTGACTTAACATATGGCCGTATGGGTTTAATGATAAACATACATTTATTTCTGAAATATTATTTGTTCACTGATTTACTAAATCAGCTTTTGCAATGTAATATCTCAGTAAAACTATTTATCTAAAACTAATTATAAGTAATAAAATCCTGTAAATGATCACCGTCTGGGTGTTCCTGGTAACGTCCTCAATAAGGCGGTAAATCGAGAACGCACACGAACGTTCTTGTGTTGTTTGGGTTGTTATCGTCCTTTACTTGTGTGTAATCCGTGTTATTGTCGTGTGCAGACCGTGTGTTACAAGTTTTAACATGCTGATAGCGTTAGTGAACGTGCTCTTGTCGTGTAGTGACCATCCACTGGTCGTGCACTGTTCGTGCAATTCCCGTACTGTGGTCGTACTGTTCGTGTGCCATTCGTGTGGCATGGAAAAACCCGACCATTGCACGACAAAAGACGACAGTTACACAAACAAGCCGATCACCACACGAACGTTACACAAATGCTACACGAATGCAACATAAACGATTTTTAACGGTTTTTTTTCACGAATGCCCACGACAATTCGGTCAAAAATAAGAGCTCCTTTATTTTTGGGCCGATCTTCCGGGGGTTACACCGATCAAACGGCTTGTCACACGACCATGCAAGAATCACCCGACTTCACCCGAATTTGGTTACATGATTGGACTCGAATGAGACGAATTGGGCAGAATTAAAATTTTTTTGGCAAGTCTGTTACCGATGATAGGTAGTGTTTGTATTGCTAGTTGGTCTACTGGCGAAATAAAACTCATTACCAGTTAAGGTTTTTTTATTAACAAAACTTTGACAGTTTAAGCAGCATAAATATTCTAACAATGAACATATAAAGTGTATATGCGCACTGTGCTCATGCAGTGCGCGTTAAGTCAGCAGTGCATGTTTATATTCAGTGCGATATATTAAATAACCTTATTACAAAAGAAAATGTAAATAAAGAAATACAATGCAAAATTATACAATGAATATTGAAAAATATAATAAAATTATAATAGTTAGGGTTGCAACCGCACGTTCTCTATGGAGCTGGTATAGCAAAGCCTGTTATAGGGGTGACTGCTACAAATCATCCTCATTCGTTTGACGTTCGTCTCGCTTCGTGTTGTGTGGGATACGGGCTTTAGTGGATAAAGGGGATGAAAGCCTCACGAATGGAAATCTCAGCATAAGAAAAGTGAGATAGGATGTACTCTACTTTGGAAGTCAAATAGTCAAAGAATTTTACATAGTTAGAGATATACAGCATAGATGAATTTAGTTAAGCCAACGTCATACCTAGGCGACTTTTGATCACGAAGCGTACGATTAGCCCGACTTTGCTGTCTCCCGAAGTTGCCCCGACTTTTGAGCCGATTTTTTTTTGTCACGATCCCCGTTGGTTGTCCATACGCAGCTCGTACGAACGTAATGCGAAGCCAGTACGAAGGCCGCAGGTATTCCTCGAAGCAAGCACGAGATGTTGCGCTGTCACCACGAGTCACCCCAACATGAACCCGAGGCCAACACGTACTTACTACGCAGTGCACACGATCCCCTCGAACCCACCACGAAGCGCACCCGATGTGCGTGCTGGGTTCGGGAGTCGCATTTTCCATGACCGGCTTGTATTTACTATGAAATGCACACGATTCCCTTGCACCCACCACGAGATGTACACGCAGTTCGTGGTGGATTCGGCAACCTGAGTGTACCAGCTGCTCCCCCAGGTATATATTGTCGTGCGCGCAGCGTGCAGATCTCTAAAGGGTTACGGGTTGGGAGCGGGCGGGCTGCGTACTATGCCTACTGACAGCCTACCAGCTACGTACCGCCTACGTACCAGCATCGAGGGCATCGTACCCACATTCAAATTTTAACGGAAAATTCTCGGACAGGCATCATACGAGCATCGTCAAATGCCGACTAGCTTCGGGTGGGCTGTCTACACAACTCGTACGAACATCGTGCGCTGCAAGCCAGCTTCGGTTGGACAGCCTAACGGTTTTCTTCGTGTTGATCTCGTACGACATCCCACGCAGCCATGACCCTGGCTGTTACGGCGCCTTACGTTAAATCACTCACTCCACGCAGCCAGTAGGAACCCCACAGGATGCTTGTAGGATTAATCGGACATCTACACAATGCTCCCAATTTCGTGGCCGTGTCGTCGAGCTCCACGAGAAATTAACTTCTCGTGGCCCAAACCGACACCGGCCCAGCCAGCCAGCTTTGGATTGAACATTAGGATAGAGAAAGTAAGAGGGAACAAAGAAGAAGGGGCTGCTGTCAGTAGCCACATACAACTGTGTTTCAGTTAGGAAGAGAAGATGAGGTTTAGTGGAGAAGAGATGGTGTTCCACATATTGGAAATTAGATCTAAGGCCACAATTTTTTCAGAAATCAATAGAAAAAGTATTAGAGCAAGTTTCAAGAATCCCAGGGTCGTCAGCTGAGTGGCAATCCAATCTGGGAATATTTGGAGGACTCCGAGTATGGACGTGGAGAGTTGAAGAGAGTGTAAAAGTGTAAGGTGCGTGAAGTGTTATGTGAGTAGTAGTAGAAGTTGTCTTTAGAGGGCAGGCTGCAGCTGCTCTCTTGTGTAAGTGAGATACTAAGAGAACCAGGAAGAGAGGACACGGGGAATCAATAAGTCCGCAACACCGCCTACAAGTACCTCTCTTGGAGTATTTCACCGGGCGGCAGGTGTCTACTGTCTACTCCACTAAACTTTATTAGACTGCACTAAACTCTATTATACTAATGACGTCATAAGTGGAATAAACTCCCTCCTTCCATATTACAGTGTAACACAATCCTTTTGCATAAAAATATAATAAGCCATTTCTTCGAAAAAGGTATCGGATAGGGCAATGTGACCCGGCATCCTGCTGGCTGTTTGATTTGTTTACTTCAGACTTGCACCACGATTCTTCTGCTACATTCTCTTTAGGATATTTTTTTAATCTAGGTTAAGGACAGACCACTTAGTTTGGACAGTAGGGTCTGTGTTGTTTGGTTTTCTATATAATTATATGCAATACCTTGTAATACATTATGTCTGCCATTCATTGTTCCACTCCAGTTCATGTATGGTGTCCATTGTACCACTCCTTGTCATTTCCGGCACTCATTGTTCAACTCTTCGTCATGTACACGTTCACTATTGCACTCAACGTCATGTACAGTGTTCATTGTTCCACTCAACGTCATGTACAGTGTTCATTGTTCCACTCAACGTCATGTACAGTGTTCATTGTTCCACTCAACGTCATGTACAGTGTTCATTGTTCCACTCCTTTTGGGTTTTGAGGTGAGTTACCTTCCTTCTAAAAAAAATAAGCAAAAACAAGTGAAACAAGAAATGGCACACACACACACACACACACACACACACACACACTCACACTCACACACACACACACACACACTCACACACACACACACACACACACACACACACACACACACACACACACACACACAGTCTATCCTATCCTTGTACAGCCGTTCCCCAGGGCATAAATCAATTTCCTTCAGAGAACTAACACCAAACCCTCACCACCACCACCACCACCACCACCACCACCCTGATACGTCTCAGAATAACGAGGTGGTTTCCATAGGTGTCACCAGAGCCCTGTGTCTTTCCCCCAACCCCAATGTTACCACAAGAGAGCTGCCTGAGCGACTTCAAAAATCTATATATTTATCTTTTACACTATTTCCTTTGAACTGATAGGTTGTGTACCATTCTATCAGCAGGAGGGGACGGAGAAAGAGCAGGAGGAGAAGGAGGAGGAGGAAGAAACAATAATGGTGTTGATGCTGAAGGTGGACCTAGAGGCAAGAACTGAAGGAGAAGGAACATAAAAAAGCAGTTAACAGAAAGGCTTATAACATTGTTGCCTACGAGACGATTGCTTTATTCTTAATATTTTCTCTTGGTATAAGGTGAGGGTAGGAAAGTGAGAAGTACACTCCCCACACACCCTACATATCACCTGCAAATTACTGGCACTAAGGCGTGCTATACCATGTTTGTTTAAAGAGGGTGTATGAATTTTTTTTAATTGATAGAGGGAAGGAAAGTTATTATCAAATCATCCTGTGCTTACATTTCCTATCGTAAATTTCACCTGGTTGCCTTCATACCAAATCTTAACACTTCCACTACCTTGTCATTTACCCAACTTGTTTAGTAGTCTCATCAGTCTGTATCTATCCACCGTTTCATATGCGTTCTCAAAGTCTAAAAATAATATAATCTGTATAACTTTCCTTGTTCCTCTCTCTGATTTATTTGATTACGAAAACATTTTCAACGACTCCTACCTTTCTTAAACTCATTCTGCTCCTCCCTCTATGCATCACTTCACACTGTTCTTTCCACGAATTTTGTTTTTTAATTTATGATCATCCCAACACCTTGGCCAATATTTCATAACACTAATGGCTCTAAAGTTTCGCTCCATGGCACTGGTGAGAGCCAGTGGTACCAACACTTGCAAGTGTACGATATTTGGCAAAGTTGGTAACGCTGAGCACCAAAATATTGCCACTGAAACGACCATCACGCTAAGTCAACGTAAAGCCAAACGTGGTGAGGCACACAGAATCATGGAATCAATAAAAGCAGAAGAGCCAATAAAAAAAACATACAAGTAGTGTGGATTTCAAGGGAAAGTCAATGACCACGAAATATGCGGAAGCTGTGAGGAGGAAGAGAGGGTGAGGATCAAAAAGAATGTGTGTTTACGTTTACTACTGGAGGGTAACCCAAGATGATAAAGGAATGAATGCAGTTTGATGACTGTCAATACTGGATTCATGTAGAGTGTGAGTACATAGGAAAGGATATGTTTAGAGTTCTTGAAAATTATGAAGACATAGCATGGTTTTGTAAAGTACGCAAAACATTGGTTTGGAAGAATCTGGGAGAAAATAGTCTCAGAAATTATAATGAAAGAAAGTAAGGAATATGATCAAATTACTTGAGGAAAGAAGAATAAGGAGAATACTAAAAAATAGAGAATAAAGGAGAATTTAGGATGGTGTTGACATATAAGGAGAATTAGGGAGGCTCAAGTAGCAAATAGAGGACATAAAGACATAGACACCATTATGATTATAAAAGTTAACAAACCAGACGTACCGTTCATATCATCTAACAAATATCCATTATGAAATATTCATAAAGGTAATGAGGGAAAGGATTGATAACCACACCAAGAAAAAAGCAAGATGACAGGAAAGAGCAGGTAGGATTCACAGGAAGGAAACGAATAGAAGATAACCTATATGAATAGAAGTACTGCATCAAATAAACATATAAACTACACACAAGAAGATGCCCTTATGATAAATATCCACTTGCCAAGTTTGCTAGCTACTTGTTTTATCATTCTAAAGTGATTTTCTCTTTTTTTCATACCGCCATAAGAGCATGTTGTTTTGGCGCATTTACATTAGTCAATCAATTAATTCCCTCTTTTCCCTCGAGTCTCGTGTACTCGGGTAGACGGGGTCTTTCTGGTTGACGGGATTTTACTGATTCACTTGAACTTTTTTGGTTGACTTGAACTTTTAGGTTGACTTGAACTTTCTGGTTGACTTGAACTTTCTGGTTGACTTGAACTTTCTGGTTAACTTGAACTTTCTGGTTGACTTGAACTTTCTGGTTGACTTGAACTTTCCAGTTGACGGGATCTTTCTGGCTATGAGTGACTGACTGGTTGTGGTGACTGGTTGTGGTGGTGATGCAGACAATTCACATGACAGTACCTAACAAGAGGAAAATATAGCACATTACAATAATTATTCTATCTATACGAAGACAAACACACACACACACACACACACACACACACACACACACACACACACACACAGCCGCTTGACCTCACTGGGTCAAGGCGTGTTTCCCGTCGCCCTTCGAAGCTGGGCCTCCCCCCCCACCCCGTCACTCTGTTGGCCGAGTCCTCCACCCACCCCTACCTTGCCCTACCCCGTCCCTCAGTGATAAGTGGAAGTTCTACAGAAATAAGAACAGTGAACTTGGAATGAACATAGAACAGAGTGAAGAAAATTAAAGAAGAACAAACTAAATTCAAGGTCTCTAACTGGAGTGGGTGAACGAGTGGGTGAACCTGACTGGCTGTGACCGTGTGAGAGGCCTATCAGTGGTAATCCATGTTGGTAGTTTATAATCGATAGTTTTTAGAAAGACTATGACAAATTCACAGATATGATTACGGCACCTCGTCCCTCGGTAGTTCCTAGGCTTCGCTCCATCACTAACGCATCTGAACGTCTTTTGTCTTCACCGAATATGATGAAGACAATTTCATTGGTTGTTTTTACATGACTTCACAACACTAGAGTACGAATATAGTATTTCTATTATTACTGCTACTACTGCCCTTTTTTCTGAGTCTTGTGGGATAGTGGAAGCTTCGCCCCGTTTCGAAGGAAAAATGGGCGGGGCACGTCACGCCAGCGCAGCCGCAGTGCATTCACTGCATTGTGGGTTTGAGGCCCAGCTGGACGGGGTGCGTGTGTGGTGACTGACAACTGTGCCCACGTGTTCTTGGTGACAAGGGAGCGAGTTTCTTGCGTTATTTTGTGGTTTCAACAACAAGTGGTGGTTACCCGTGTTAGGACAGCAATGGCACGCTTTTGTTGTGGCCTTGGGTGTGGAAGTAAGGCAGACAAACATCTAAATTTATGCTTATATCGCCTGCCTAACACCAGCGTGGCAAGGTGCACAGAGGGGTTGAGTAGCAAAAAAACAAAGTCTGTCGTTATTATGGAACTCCAGAGCCCAGAGTTCAAACCCTAAACACTGGAGCATGTGGAAGGCACTTCATCACAGGTAGGAATTATGTTAGTCGTTGACAATAACAAGTACAGTCAAAGTGATTTTCATCTCTATCTGGAGCCTCCAAAGTGATTCAGATCCTTTTTTCTTGGTATTTTTTTACATCTTCACCATAATGCACCTGCATCCACCCAACCTAACCTAACCTTAATCTATATTTACAAATAACAGAACTGTATTTAAACCAAACGAGGCTTACCTTTTTCTCTTCTTCGTTGTCCTCTCTCGAAAAGTGGATTGACAGTAACGGCGCTTTTATGTCTTAGAGATCAGGAAAGTGTTTTGTGCACCGCCACAGGTACCCCTTCCCGTAGAGTTTAGATATACTAAATTGAAGATGATTCACATGAACCTACTATTATTATAATATTTCACATGATCGTGCTTATGCATTAACAATTATGTGAGAGAGGCTTTTCAAATATGTCGCCTTGTGGATGCAGAAGCAGATTTGGATACAAATATCAGAATCAATACGATGAAAGTTAAAATACAGATACAGGTATCAAAGTTACATTGGACATACATTGACCATTGTCACTAACACGCGTCGAGACTGCCCCATGATGGAACAAGGCTGGAAAGGGGGAGGTACAGTAAATAATTTTGGTGACCCATGTCATGTAGCCATTCTGTACAACAGAGTCTTTCCTTACGTTATATGTGTGGATGTACTTTACCTTGTTATATCAAAGCTTCAGTCAGACTGGGTTACTTATCAGAATCAACACTTTTCAGAGGAGTTAAGTTTAATGGGAGTATATAAAAGGATATGTGATTTTCTGGTTTAAACTTAACTTAGGAATACATTTGAAGCTGCTAACAGCTTAACTTCAAGGTGTTCTGGATACTTTAAACAAATACTTCTGCGGTCTGTTATATTATAAGAGCACTCACTCTTTGGGGTTATTCTCAAAACATATAGGTACGAGTATAGAGTACCTTCTTAATAGCACTTATATAACACTATATAATACCTAGCATAAACACATCTAACTAATCCAATCCTAACAACAACAATGCAGTGCCTTCTCTCTTGGACCCTTGCCAATGACGGTAAAACAACTCTATCCAAATTCTCAGCATCTACTCGCGATAAGTAACTTATTATGTTACGATTGTAATATTCTTCTTTTTGGGTCTGGCTTGTTTTCTTATTGCTCTTTCGAGTTTGGCGACCACAGTGATGCTCCAGTGTCGAGTATCACTTTAAGTATTCCTTTTAGCTGATCTGGGGGATCATCTCCTCATGGTTATGGTATGGGTGGTTAGCCACGCTTTGTTCACGTGCCCGTGGGTGGTTATATGATGCCTGGGTGATGTCTTGAGGTCACGTGTGTCCTGTGGTCAACGGTCAGCTGCTGCTGATGTTATCCTTCGTTCATATGTTTAGATATCTGTCCATCTACTTTGAACTGAATAGGAGTCTTCCGGTCGGCTAAGGACGATGCTGTTATCTGTAGGAGCCTCATCCAGTCGCGAAAGTAGACTTCCAGCGCTAGTCGTGTTATTGCCTGCGACTGCTTCCTCGTTTGTAGTGACAGGTGTGTCGGTTCCCAACAACTTAACAACGTGATCGAAAATAACCTGTTCTCCTTTTATTCTCTCGGTGTCCTCCCTTTACTTTTCTTCTTCAATCATATTCTCCATCCCTCACCTTCACTGTGTGCTGCTCCGCCACGAGACTCCACGTCCCAACCCCACTACAGGTGATGCTTCATTCACGGATTTAATAAATAAAACTTCTTTTTTGTCTAAGTTAAGCTCCACGGGTTTGGCGAGAATAAAAACAAAGACAAAAAAATCCCACATATACACTAATTTGGAAAGAAAGGAAAACAAATTACTTTTTTTTCTGCTACAAAGGGGCAGTAACGCACAAGCGTGCACATCTACGTGTGTGTAATTCACCATGGTGTGGAAGACCTGTGCTGGACTCGTGAGTGTGTGTGTATTCACTGTACAGTCTGCTGCTGGTCTCTCTCGAGACAGCCGGCCGTCCCCCTATGGAAAGAGCTCAGAGCTCATACTGACCAATCTTTGGGTTGGACCGAGACCACTCACACACAACACACCGGAACAACGAGGTCACAACTCCTCGACTTACATCCCGTACCTACTCACAGCTAGGTGAACAGGGGCTACACGTGAAAGGAGACACACCCAAATAATCTCCGTCCGCCCAGGGGATCGAACCCTGGCCTCCTCGGTTGTGAGCCGAGTGCGCTAACCACTACGCTAGCGGACCGTGTGTGTGTGTGTGTGTGTGTGTGTGTGTGTGTGTGTGTGTGTGTGTGTGTGTGTGTGTGTGTGTGTGTGTGTGTTATTCACTATGGTCCGGAGGATCATGTGCTGGACTTATGATCGTCAGCCGTTACCTTCCCCGAAAGAACTCAGAGATAATAGATATAGATCACTTTATAAGGCTAAGTTCTCTCACACGTCACACACCCTCACATGCTCAAGGGTGACAGTAACCACTCCCTGTCAGTGAAAAATCCTTAGAGACCTGAGCAGGGTTTGAGCCCACGCCTAGTCGGGTGACAGACGGAGTCGTTGACCACTGCAAGGATAGTTCAGTGAAACGTCATCAACAACAGCCATGACGTCACGCATGAGGCGTGACGCGCGCTGGAGACCCTCTCCAGCAAGAATCTCATTCGAATGTTGGTTTTATTCAAGGATTTACACATCATATATAAAGTGTGGTGTTCTTTGAAACAGACAATAGTTGTACAGGTAGTTTTAATATGATGTGGTATTATTATTAGAAAAGAATTCTATAGATCTTTGGCAAAACCCGTTATAGTGGTGGACCGATCGACACTTTACATATTTTTAAGCTGGTTAACAACTGCTAAAGCCATACCTAGCTTCTGCTTGGATCTTTTCAGGTATTTTCCTTCATTAAGCCTGGGATATATTGTAACAACCCAGCACGGCACGTACAAAAAAAAAAGAAAGAAAGCACACCGATTGTGACTCCAGCCAAGTTCCACAGCCTAGTCCCATTTTTCCTCTTATGTCTCCATTATGAGAGATTATTAAGGATTTGATGTACACATATGTTAATGTACATACCTTATTTATACATTGTAACCGAGAATTACCCTTATAAATAGTTATGCCAAAAATGTAAAAAATAATTGATTGGCTGATTAAATGGAACCGCTAGATATTATGTTGTAAAAAAATAATGTACTTACTACGGTAGCTCAATTTTTCCTACCTGGTCCTCTTATTTCTCCATTAAGAGGGATTATTAATGTTTCTACTGTACTTATTCATTAACATATCACTCTTACACATTCATCCCTAGGACGCATTATAGCCTATGCATTTCATGTCTCACCCATCCTTTGCCTCACACCTAACATTCCTCCATGTGTCTACCTAACTTTTCTTTTCACGTCATTACACTTTTCCTGTATCTTTCTTGGTTCAGGTTTTAGTTCCAAATAACTATCATTAGGACTTGGTGTTAGTTCTCATTGATGATTACAATAGCAAATTAACCTAACCTAACCAAACCTAACCTAACCTAACCTAACCTTAATATCTACTGCTATCTAGACCTTTTCTGGGCTCTAAAAACCTTGAACATCCCTGAGTTGGCTTGGAAAATAAGATAAAACCGTGAGAATAAGACATCACTCCTCTCAGAATGGTTTATTATTTGTGTTGATTCCTCGTTATTTACTCTTGTTTTCACATATATAAGACAATACAAACCTTCCTTAATCTTTTATATGCCTTCTATATAGTTAAATACCTTCTTAAATAAGGTGAAATAAGAAAGAAAAAAACACTGGAGCGATGTGGTTCATATTGCTTACCTGGATCATTTTCCTGTTTTGGGAGAAAAAGGGAAGGTACAGCATCGGCTTTTAGTGATCTTGTTGAATGTGGAGACTTGTTGAACAGCTTCCTCTTGATTAGGTACTGCTGTGTATAGTCTGTCGCCTTGAAATGCCTTGAACAAACTCTGGCAGTATCTGGATTTTTAAAATCTTTGCGACTACACGCATGAATCCACTGCCTAACTAAGGACTTTGTCTTCGGAAAACGATAAAAATGTAGCTTTCCTAGTATCTTACACCTGTTATTGTTATTACAGCCGTATACAGCACACCTTGTCATTGTTCACAGCAAGAAACATTTGTTGGTCAATCCAGTCGCGCCGCGTGGGTCACCAGTGACGTATGTGTTTACATGCGCGTCATAAGCACGGTGCATTGTGGGAAAAACAAGTGCTCAGTGAGTTATCCTTATATGTCTCTCATCCTTGGACCACTGTACCACAGGAGCGGTGTGTGTGTGCGCGTGTGCGTTTGTGCGTGTGCGTGTGTGCGTGTGTGTGTGTGTGTGTGTGTGTGTGTGTGTGTGTGTGTGTGTGTGTGTGTGTATGTGCGTCAGAGAGAGAGAGAGAGAGAGAGAGAGAGAGAGAGAGAGAGAGAGAGAGAGAGAGAGAGAGAGAGAGAGAGAGAGAGAGAGAGAGAGGGGAAGAAAGGAGAGAGTCCACGCAGTGCCGGCGTGGACTGGCCTACCAAAATAGCCACAAGCTTCACTCTTGCAAACTAAAATTTACCTTTTATTTCCTAGTATGGTCATCTTTATTCATTTTTAATTTTGTTATTTTCGTTTTAAACCTCAGTGCCATGGATCCTCAGCGGCCCAGCCTGTTGGGGGTAATCAGGGCGTGATGCAGCCTCGGCCTCGTGCATACAAACCGGGCCTCCGAAATATCATGGCCTGAGTCTTGAGATGTCGACGTCTAAAAGGTAGGCGGATTTTCAGGTTTTCAGTGCATTGAAATGTTGTACTCATACCCAATATTACCAAACTACCATGGTGACGGGTGAGTGTCGCTAGGGACAGGAGAGATGCAGTCTTACATCACCTGCTAAGAAATACACACATCCGTATCATACATAAAACGTTACTAGTTTCCATTTCTCACACATTTCTACATTTGAAATCTCATTATTCACAGATTTTGCAAAGTTGTTAAGTAAAATAATCCCGATAGATCTAACTGGACTATCACGTGCCAGTTTGTAGTAGTTTTACTTTCTGGGCCATTTTAACCACCTAAATTTTTTTTTTATCAGTACTTGTTATATAGCATGTGGATCGGAAAAGTGTGCAGATTTTCAATCAGTGATTGAAAATTCAATACAAGTAAAACTAAGGGAGTTACAGCGAGTTTAAGTAAAACATGTGAGAGAAAATGTTTATGCACTATTTCATTTTCCTTCAATTATCTTAAAATAAGTGTAATCTTACTGTAACTATTTTATGCTCATAATATACATCAATGTATCACGAACACGATGGTAGGCTCAGTTTTCCTTAATATTATCTAGTAGTTTGGTAATATCGGGTATGAGTACAACATTTCAATGCACTGAAAACCTGAAAATTCGCCTACCTTTTAAACGTCTCCATCTCGAGACCCAGGCCATTATGTTTCGAAGGCTGCGATACAACACATGCAAGCTTAATGTAGGGATCACACATCTACGATCCAGCCTCTGCGACTATCTGCGATGACGGGACTTTGACAAAATTTGTGGAATCGCAATTTGCAACGACGTTACTACGCTTTAATCTCAGTGGCAGCGAAATTGGTCGCAGAAAGTCGCAGGCGATCGCAGTAACTTAGAGCGACTCAGGAAGTGGCTACGATTATGTTCAAATTTTCAAAAATTCGCAGGCCACCTCTGCGATTGTCAAATCGCTTGACTAGTTGCAGCGTGAACGCAATGTGAGCGAGGCACCATCGCCGCGCTCTGCGATGTGGCAGCAAAGGATTGCGTCAGAGCGTTGCGCAGTCGAGCGACTCCCACATCACGTGACGAGGCAGCGACAGATCTCCCCTTCCGCTTCCTGCTCGCTCCGTCTCAGCACAGTCTCCACTCGACAGAGACCACACAACGCTCACCCAGCGACCACCAACCGACCTTCACCAGCGATACGCAAAAGATCACTCCTAGACCTTTCCTCGCTTCGTCTGCGATGATCGCAAACAACCGCGACTAAAGTGAGTGAAGGACGAGCAGATGTCGTAATGGATCACGATATCTGCCTAGTCGTTGTGAATCGCGGTTATTGGGTGGCGACTTCAACATTTTCGGCATCGCAGATAGCCGCAGAGGCTGGATCGCAGATGTGTGATCCCTACATAAGAGTGTCCAGACCGATTTACATTTTGATATGTATTTTCCAAACCACACAATATTGTAGTAAAATTGGCAAAATGTCTCTTGTCATATCAATGAAATGTGTAGACGTTATGTGTTTGTATAGACTTGTAACATTACAGACATTACTGTTACAACAACTCGTCTGTTGGCGGTACTGTTACTCGCATAATCAAAGTCATTGTCTTCACAACATAGTCCTGATGCGTGCACCAGCATCACCTTATGTTATTGTATTCATCGTTATACAGCCACCCATTCATGATCCTCCCATTCACCAACTTCACAGCTACATAGTACTTTACCGCAGTTCATCCTGGTGCGTTCCTATTCAGACACCATTCCTTCCCCTCCTGATGTACACAATTAATGTACCCATCTAACTAGGATTGGACGCCTTAGACTGGTGCCAACACAGCACTACACGGCTTCGCTGACCTATTAGGTAAATTTGCACAGCTGGCTAGTGTCAGTGCCTCATCAAAGCGTCTTTGCAGGGTGATGGGCTTCGTGGAGAAAGCAGTGAGACGCCTCGACCACCCGGAGAAACTGGAGCCGCTGATCAGGGAGTGTGGACGAAATCACTGCCACTACGGGGCCCAGCCACACCAGATAGAGGTAAGTGTGTGAGTTGCGAAATAACGATGGTATACAAGAAGGTCTGGTTGGGAGGTGTGGGTTGGGTGGGGCTAGGCCGGGAAAGAGGTGCTACTTGTCTCAGGCCGATAAGAGACTACTTGGGGAGGAAATTGGTGGCGCTTGGACAAGAGTGCTCTAATGAGGCGCTCCTGTCTTGCCTCGCTGGCGCGGGTGAAACAGTGAGTCTCCTCGTGGCTGCGGCGGAAGCAGTAAGTGAACTCAAGCCTGTTGGACTCCTTCGCCTGTCGCTTACGGCACTGGTCCGCGACGTATCCTCTTTGCCCACAGTAGTCACAGATAACTTCAGAGCAACGGCCTGTCGTGTGGCCTCGCTGACAGCACCGACCACAGAAGAGCAGTGACCCTTTAGCCCTGGTCCCCTGTTGCCTGTTGTCGCGTGTGCGGGAGTTTGTGTTCCTTGGAGCGTCGGCTGTGTTGGTGCTGATGTGATGGCGTGGAGCAGAACGGGGGGGAGGGTTAATGTGCTGAGAGGTGGTGGTGTTAGGGAGGGAAGAGGCCTAAGAGCGCTGGGTCGGTGACCGCCACAGCGTTACTGACCTTCCACATTCGAGACCATTTGTTGTGCCTCAAGATGGCCTCGAATATCCTGGTGAGGAGGCGTGCTAGCTCGTTGGAGCACCTGCGGAGTAGACGAAGACTTACCCCGTCAGGTCCGACAGCTTTAGTCTCCTCCAGAACAGAGAGAGCACCACGCACGTCTGCCTCAGTGCTGGTGAGATCAGTGAGGTACACACCTGGCACGACAGGGAGTGAGTTCGGCAGTCTGTTGGGGTGCGGGACAGTCAACTTCTTAGATAAATATTGGGCCAGCATGTTTACCTTATCAAGGGTTGTGGCGGTGTCATTCAACTCCCCTTTGTTTGTTCTTAACAAGGCCCCACCATTGCTTGTCTTCTCCCCCACCCACTGTTCCCGGGCCCAGGCATGTGTTGCCTCCATCTCGGAGGCTGCTACCATGTGGCGTTTCTTTATTCCAGCACGTTGGGTTGCGTTAGTAAGTGCGCCAGGCCTGATATTTTCTTTCTGCGGCCAGTCTGCTTGTGGCCCGAACCATGGTTGATCTGACGCCTTGGTGGTGTGTTGTTTGAGGGGGACCCATTGTTCCTGTGCTCTCAGGAGTACCCCCATAAATCGTTCCACTTGTTCGTTCACGTCTCCTTTGAGCAGCTGCTCCAAGTCTTGTGCGAGGCAGCACAGCAAGACCTGCCCAGTCAGCCTTGTCCCACATCCAGAGGGTCCCGGTGGAGCTCCCATCTCGTGACGTCCTGAAGGTGATCCTCGTGATCCGAGCTGCCGGCAGGACCCAGGAAGGAACACTGAACCTCATGTGGAGGAAAGTCTGTCACTACGGGGATCCAGATCTCTCTCTCTCCTCTCTCTCTCTCTCTCTCTCTCTCTCTCTCTCTCTCTCTCTCTCTCTCTCTCTCCTCTCTCTCTCTCTCTCTCTCTCTCTCTCGCTCTCGTCTCCTCTCTCCTCCTCTCTCTCTCTCCTCTCTCTCTCTCTCTCTCTCTCTCTCCTCTCTCTCTCTCTCTCCCTCTCTCTCTCTCTCTCTCTCTCTCTCTCTCTCTCTCTCTCTCTCTGACAACTCGAACAAGACTTCAGAGAGTTAACAGATCTGGAAGAAATATAAGAAAATAATGGTTTTATGAGCCTGAATATTTTGTTCGACGTTTTACTCGATCTATTTCAGAAGTCATCCTCAAAAATCACACAGAAAACTAATTTCGGCAGTCACAAAAATATGACTTTTTAAGAAGAATAAAATAAATGGTTGGTGGTTTTACTGGATCTATTCACTCGCAAAGGTTGTAAAACTCACAGGATATTAATTTCTGCAACTAGAGAAAACTTCACAGCTCAATGGGAAAATATTAGAAAGTCATAATTTTGAGACTACATGCAAAAAAAAAAATGTCCGATGATTGACTTGATCTATTTCCAACAACAATTTCGTTAAACACCAAGTGAATATGTAGCTACAGAGACGACCTTGATGCCTTGACGTCAGGATCTTGTTGTCACCGCTCACCCTAAGCAGACAAGTATGGAGCAGCAACACAAGAGGGCGGAAAGCAATCTGACGCCTACCTCTTCCTTCATAAAGAATAGATACACATCGATAGTTTGATAGATAATGACTGATAGATAGAGTGACTGATTGATTGATTGATTTATTGATAAATAGATAGATAAATAGATAGACTTGCATATATAAAACACACATATATACACTCGTAGTAGATAGACAGTTAGATAGATAGATAGGTAGTTAGATAGATAGATAGACAGTTAGGTAGTAGATAGATAGGTAGATAGATAGATATATACTTTCCCTGAAATTTAGGAGTCAAGTTTCTCCTTCATGAACGTTATTGAGCGAGGCAATTGATAAGGAAGTTAAAAATATGGTTAAAAACAATAGTCTAAGTGAAATTGAATCGAGCAGTGGGAAAAAGAGGAGTAGAGAAAGAAGAAGAATAAAAGTGGCATGGATGAAGGTGGTAAAAGTCAGACGGTGAGCGAAAGCCGGATCAAAGATGGAAATAGCAAAGAGACAAAAGAAAAGGAAGGGAAAGCAACAAAACAATGCAGAGAAAGGCGAGAACATTTACATATAGGAAGGAGTCTTGCCGCGACGTTCACTGGCAAGATAGGCTGTTATGACATTGCTATTCTGAGAGTGCGTTTAAATTTTTTGTTACGAGGATTAATTTTCTTTTATCTCTCTCTCTCTCTCTCTCTCTCTCTCTCTCTCTCTCTCTCTCTCTCTCTCTCTCTCTCTCTCTCTCTCTCTCTCTCTCTCTCTCTCTCTCTCTCTCTCTCTCTCTCTCTCTCTCTCTAATACTCGCGCAATAAAAACAATTCTTTTCTCCTGACGGTCGTTGGATGTAAGGTGAGGAGGACAACAAACACGAACTCAATGCCTCTTCAAAGATATCACAAGAAGGAAGAATTTATAGTGGAGAATCCTTTTCCCTCTCGAGGTTACCTGATAATCTCATTTCGAAGATGGAAAAGAAAAGAGAGAGAGAGAGAGAGAGAGAGAGAGAGAGAGAGAGAGAGAGAGAGAGAGAGAGAGAGAGAAAAAAAAATGTCATCTGATCTTGACATATAATAAGAAAACCCGGAACTTTGTGATACTATGAAAACTAGTCTCTCTCTCTCTCTCTCTCTCTCTCTCTCTCTCTCTCTCTCTCTCTCTCTCTCTCTCTCTCTCTCTCTCTCTCTCTCTCTCTCTCTTTTTATTTTATTTATACAAGGTTACAATGTACAGAGGAGTTACAACTACATAACATAGATCAAAGTAACTCTTCAGGCTAAAGGTTCCAGTTTTAGTGCATCCTATCTTAAAGCCTCCTCTGCTGATATAATTTTATACACTTTTGATTATAAAGTACATACAAATTAAGTAAAAGGTAAATATCACCTATTTCCCAGTAGCCAATCATTCACTGTCTTTTTGAAACCAATAATCCCTCAAGGAGTACCGCGAAGGACGCAGAAGATCCCAGAGTGCCTCGCGATGCACTGAATCAAACGCCTTCTTGAAATCGACATGGGCTGTGAGCATCCCCTGTCAAAACTCACTTCGGTGTTCCACCAGTATGCGAAGCGCTAGGATACGGTCACTTGTTGACTTACCAGGTGTGAACCCTGACTGTTCAGGTCTCTGATATTTCAGCAATTTACTGCGAATTCGCATCAGTAGTAGATGGGCGAGCACCTTGCCTGGTACGCTGAGCAGCGTTATCCCGCGGTAGTTGTTGCAATCCTGACGGTCCCCTTTACCTTCCCAGATAGGAACGACCAACCCAGTCAGGAAGAATGGTACTTGAATGTCATACATCAGTCAAAACAACATGCATTCCATGGATCATGGCCTCGCCTCCAGCCTCTTTGACTTCATCAATAAAGGATGCAGCTTCGTTAATGGGCGGATCAGCATCCATTACCTGTAACTCAGTGGTTTGAAGCTGTCTGCTTGGAGGGTTGACCTTGAACAACTGCTCAAAATACTCAGCCCATCGAGCCATCTGCCCATCCGCGTCTGATACGGGACGACCATCCGCTGTTCGGATAGCACTCACCCGAGATTTAGACTTGGAGCAGTTTCTTCAGAGCTGGATAGACAGGTTTGAGGTCATTAGCATTTAGATGACCCTCAACATCCTCTGCGAGACTCCTGACATATCTGTCCTTGTCTCTCCTCAGAAGAAGAATATTAGTCCTACGAGACAAAGCCCTGTACTGGTTCTGGTTCTCAGCCAGCCTAACAGCGCAACTCTTCTCTATGCTGTCCACCGTCCCCGCCGAAGTGAACCCGTCGCGTGACCTCGGACGCCCCCAACACACCCTCTGGCAGCCTCAAGAGTTTCACGTTTGAAATTATCCCACAACTCTACCGGGTCCTCTAGGGCGTCGAGCACTTCAAATTGATTTGGGACTGTCACTGCATACTCATGAGCACATGTTAAGTCTTTCAGCTTCTCAAGATGGAACACATTGGGATCACATCTTGATATCTTTCTGAACTTGACATGAAGCTTGAGTGTTACAACAACAAACCTGTGGTCAGTTGCAAAGAACTCGCCACTCCGGAGACCCTGCAGTTCTAGAGGATCCTCAAACGAGTACTAACGAGGATGTGATCAATCTACATTGCTATACTTCTGGCATTGCTATACCAAGTTCAGCGGTGCAGCTCTGGTCTCTGATACCAAAAACCTACAATTTTCAACCTTCTGAATTTTGCAAAATTCAGAAGGAGAAAGCTGTTGGTGTTCCTGGTACCAGAGCCATAGAGACCAACACATAACTCGTAGCCAGCTCTTTCAGTGCCAGTGACAACATTAAAGTCGCCCAAGACAATGAGTGTGTCCCGGCGGGGGCACTGATCCAGAACAGAGTCAAATTTAGCGTAGAACATCTCTTTCTCGTCAGCTCGACACACCTCGGTAGGAGCGTACACTGCAACAAGAGACATGAAGCACCAGTTGTGTTTCAACCTCAATCGCATTATACGCTCATCAAATGAAATAACCTCAACAACGGACGGCTGCAGTCTGCTAGAGAAGCCTATAGCTGCTCCCTTAAGACGGGCACCATTGCTCATGCCGGACCAGTAGTAAGTAAAACCTCTACTACTGATCTCGCCACTGCCAGGCCTCCTCGACTCAGAGAGTCCCACTATATCCATCCTCAGCCTATTGAGCTCATCCGATAGATAAGGTAGTCAGTGGTCCTCTGAGAGAGTTAGTATGTTCCAAGAGCTCACTCGCAGAACCCGCCGGAGATTTACACGAGAACTGGTTCAGAGAGTAGGCGCCGCTGATTGATTGCTATGCTTCGTGTAAAATATAGCTTTCCCTTCAAAAAGAATTAAATGACTCAAGGCGAGATGCTATAGGACGCTTAACTTCTGATCTTTCACTAGTTTCTGGATTGGGGCAGAGCAAACCTGGTTTTGTTCAATGCCTCAAAAACTCAATTTCTACAACTATCTACTCGACATAACCTTCCAGATAACTATCCCCTCTTCTTCAATGACACTCAACTTCTCCTCTCCTCCACATTAAACACACTCGGTCTATCCTTTACTAAAAATCTAAACCGGCAATTTCATATCTCTACTCTTGCTAAATCAGCTTCCAAGAAGTTAGGTGTCCTATGGCATCTGCGTCCATTTTTCTCTCCCTCTCAGCTGCTGGCTCTGTATTTATCCGACCATGTATGGAGTATGGCTCTCATGTCTGGGGGGGGAGGGCTCAATCATACAGCACTACTAAACAAGGTGGAGTCTAAAGTTTTTCGTCTAATCAGCTCTCCTCCTCTAACTGACTGTCTTGATTCTTTAAGTCACCGACGCAATGTTGCATCTTTATCTATCTTCTACCGCTATTTTTATGCTGACTGCTCTTCTGAACTTGCTAATTGCATGCCTCCCCTCCCTCCCGCGGTCTCGCTGCACAAGACTTTCTACTTCTTCTCATCCCTATTCTGTCCATCTTCCTAATGCAAGAGTTAACCAATATCTTCACTCTTTCATCCCTTACACTGGTAAACTCTGGAACTCTCTTCCTTTGTCTGTTTTTCCACCTGCCTATGACTTACTCTTTCAAAAGAGGAGTGTCAAGACACCTCTCACACTAAATTGGACTTCCCCCCATGTCTATATTTTTCCTACTGTCCTCTTTACAGGGACTGACGACAAGCGGGGTTTTTTTTTACTTATCATTGTTTTCCCTTAGCCAGTACCCTTTTAATGTTAAAAAAAAGGCTAACAATTAATAGGTTCAATACACCAAAACGGGCGGATACGTTAAGGGCTGCACCGACCATGATCTAGGTTCGTGCTTAATCCCCGCTCATATTGATTTTTTTTTCATACACTGATTAAAAAAAGTGATTAAATAATCCCCCCGAACTAGTTATTCTTTAGACCATATATCTTTGCTATGGTTAACGAGAGAGCGCTACCCCTCTCATCAAGAAGCTTCCGTGAGCCATGATCGAACTCAATCTTTAGGCCGCGAACCGAACACTGCCACAGAGCCAACCGCACGGAGAGAAACAAAAAAAAAGTTACATGTGTAAACAAAGGCCAACAAACTGTTCATAGGTGGTGGTGTGGTGGCGAGTCTGTCACTGCTTCGGGCCTGAACCTCGCATACAATTAACTGATTCATGAAGCAGGTGTGGCGAGGATGAGGTGGTGAGCACTGCCTGCCAGTGCTGTCTGACGAGGGGTATGCTGCAAGCGGCTGTAAATGTCCAAATATAATGCAGCATGTGTGTTGTACAGTATTTTTAGAATTAAGGTGTATATAGTCATTTGTTTTGCTTCCAGCACAAGATGTAATGACAATGCATGACCGTGACTAACGAAAACATTGTATATAATGGTTAGTATTACAAGAGAAATGCATTGGTTCATTGTGTCTAATTGTTCCTGCCTCGGCGGACACTCCTGCCACACAACCATCCCACTCCTCGCTACCGAGTATGTACGCTGTGAATGAGTGTATGATGCGTGAGATTGGTGAGATGATTGGATTATTGGATGATTAGATGATTGGGTGATTGGTGTGAGATTGGTGTGCCGACTGGCGTGCGCCAGTCGGCACACCAATCTCACCAAGTCTATTTATATATTTGTATCTACTCACACAGGGAGGCAGTTCACAGATAACAAATTCTGGGGAAAAAAAAACTCTACAAAATCGCAATTAAGAAAAATATAAAGATCATAATATGAAAATATTTCAAATGTACGTGTTTTCGTTTTGGAAGAGTTCCTAGTTATAGTGTTGCAAATTAACATGGCAAGGAAGATTGTTTCAGAGCTTACCATTGAAGGAGATGTAGGAGTGGAGGTGTTGGTTACCTCGTGTATTAGTAGGATGAACAGTAATAGAAAGAATATAATATCCTGGGCAGAGATGCCGCGCAGGAGGTGAAAGGGCAAGCAGTTAGCAAAGTGAAAAGAGTAACAAAAATTAAAATAACAACAGAGGACAGCAGGAGATGCAGCACTGTTGCAGGCTGTGAAAGATTGAAGGCATTCACTTAAATGAAAAGTAACTCAAGAAACGATCAGCGGGCGATTATATAGTGATGACCGCTTCAGAGATTTTCCAGCTGAAAATTGTTTGAAAAGTATTAGAAGTGCATTGAAAATAGACTACTGCACGGTAGATAGAAGGACTATAGGGACCACCCTGGTTTGGGACAGGCTGACGTTGATGTTGATGGACAGAAGCAGAAAAGTCTGTAAGGCAGGATGTTATCATGTAAATAAAGAATATAAGTCTTCATCGGCACTGTAAGCATTCAGTGAATCTAGGATGCAGATGGTTTAAAAATATTACTATGAAGAAACTATATACAACACAAAATTAAGTCTGTTGATATAGTATAGTAAAAGTTTGGTTTTGAAAAGAGAAAGCGATGATGGAATTGTGATGGGAAAGGTGAGGATGAAACACTACTGCAGATAACGATAGCTTTTTTCGTCACGAGATGAGTTAGAGTTGGTGATATTTTGACATTTCTTTCACGCTAAGCGGTGCTCATTTCCGTGTCTGTTATATGAGCCCGAAGTAAATTCTTCACCCGCCACACAGGACCGACAATGCCAGCTGGGTTACCACAGTATAACCAACGCTGCTCCAGTCACCCGTCTATCGACCAACCATCAAAAAAGTAAATCAGAGTTGATGGGCTGCACAGCGACTGTCAGGCCGGGATGCAAACCCAGACTCCCTCACCCATAGGCAAGAGCACGAGTCACTTCATCAAAAAGACGCATTTCTTTCGCATGGTTATATTTTGCTTGGCGAAGAACACGTGTACGTGTACGTGTGCGTGCACATACGAGTGCATACATATGTAATCCCGCCCCCCCAACACACACACACACACACACACACACACACACACACATACACTATTACGTATTACGTATCGTGGAGGAAAGTAACATAGAGCCAACCAGTTTGCTACTGGGAAAACACAGGTGAAATATAACCCGATATTGGTTCTTACTTTAATTGCTTAACATATCATAAACCGTTGGCGCCAGTAGGCTTTTATGGAGGCACAGATGGACTTGCCACTGCCTGTTATTTGGCGTGGGATTTTAGATTTTTTTTATAGTGACGCCTCGAAAGTTTACGTTCTAGCTTGAATATGTTGAGAACGATGAGAGGCTAATCGCTGCTAAAGCCTCAAATGCATATAAACATTGTAAGTCCCGCCTGAGGAATGGCAGCAATTTGGGTAGTCTTTGGCCACTCGGTGGTGATATCAAATAATGAAAAGTGGCCAGCAGATATCGGGGATCGAACCCGGGACCCAAGGTTGTCATGCCCGAACGCTGACCACTGTACCATCTCTTCCCCAAATATGCACAATGAAAGTTACAATGTGCCTAATGAACCTTCAGGTCACAAAAATTAAGCAAGGGGTCCACACAGCTCTAACTTTAACTACTAAAACACTTACACAAAAATATATGTCACAGAAAATTATCTAAAAATACTATTACACTAAAAAATTCACTAAGATCTTACCTTAGAGCGTAACCATACGTATTTCTAACACACAAAAATAATTTAGAGGATGTGTGTATACATATATATGTATACATATTTATATATATATATATATATATATATATATATATATATATATATATATATATATATATATCTATATATATATGTGTGTGTGTGTGTGTGTGTGTGTGTGTGTGTGTGTGTGTGTGTGTGTGTGTGTGTGTGTGTTTGTGTGTGTGTGTTTGTGTTGTGTGTGTTTGTGTTTGTGTGTTTGTATGTGTGTGTTTGTATGTGTGTGTTTGTATGTGTGTGTTTGTATGTGTGTGTGTGTGTGTGTGTGTGTGTGTGTGTGTGTGTGTGTGTGTGTGTGTGTGTGTGTGTGTGTGCATATTTAAGACTCCAAATGAAATAACGTAATAAGCTTATGAAGCGTATTTGTGATCTTACACTTTGACATTGAACTTAAAAGGAATTACTAAAAAGAAAATTGATATATCTAATTACTGGTTTCATTAGTTCTCTAGAAGAAGCTAAGGAAGAGGAGGAAGAGGAGGGGGAGGAGGAAGAAGAGGAGGAGGAGGAGGAGCAGGAGGAGGAAAGCAAGGAGAGGAGGAAAAGAAGGACGAGGACAAGTTCAATAAACAGGACGATGATGAAAATAATTATAATGATAGAGGAGGAGGAGGAGGAGGAGGAGGCGGACAAGGTGTTGGGGTTTAGTCGTGTAGTGTGCTGCTTTAGGCTGTGTGACGCGAGAAACTTGCACCTGCAGACCCATGTTTGTGTAGTGTTACCTGTTGAAGGCTCGTCCTCGCCTCTCCCAACGCAACGTAACGCACTCATGCATAATGAGGGAACACAACAATGATTTTAAGCCAGTTCAGGAATAGGTGTGAAGGACGAACTCGCACTCTGCTACATCAATTTACTTTTTGATTACATCATCATATGTGACCTGCACTGCGTGTGACCCGTTGTCAATAATGGGCCTCATGAAGTTTATATAGTGTTATGTTATTTACATGGTGGCGTTGAGCTGGCAGTTGTTTCGCTGTGTGCGGTGAGAGGCTTGTGGGGTGTTTTCTTGATCAATGAAATTTTATTCTAGATGAAACCTTGTAGGATTTTCCCTTCTACCTGTACACTTACTGGAAGCTTTAGTTTATAACACTCACCAACAACACATCAAAAATATGAATATATAAACATGCATAAGCATCAAGGTATTACAAACAAAGTCATCGCAGGTCAATAATTACAGAGTCTTGCCTCAGCGTTGCTTCCCAGCACACAACACTCAGCATTCCATTCACGGAACCAACACTCAGGCTGCAGTAAGTGAAAGAGGCGTCGAGGCATACCACTTGTACCATGCTTAGAGGCGTCCATGGGTGAACCTGATACCCTCCACCGGTGAACCTCGTTACTGTGTCATCAGACGACCCTCACAAAGGCATCAACGCCACCTTCAGTTATACATGTTTCGCACCGGTGCACCATGATGGATGGTTTCACGGGATAGAAGGCTTCACGTGATAGAAGGCTTCACGTGATAGAAGGCTTCACGTGATAGAAGGCTTCACGGGATAGAAGGCTTCACGTGATAGAAGGCTTCACGTGATAGAAGGCTTCACGTGATAGAAGGCTTCACGGGATAGAAGGCTTCACGTGATAGAAGGCTTCACGGGATAGAAGGCTTCACGGGATAGAAGGCTTCACGGGATAGAAGGCTTCACGGGATAGAAGGCTTCACGGGATAGAAGGCTTCACGGGATAGAAGGCTTCACGGGATAGAAGGCTTCACGTGATAGAAGGCTTCACGTGATAGAAGGCTTCACGTGATAGAAGGCTTCACGTGATAGAAGGCTTCACGTGATAGAAGGCTTCACGTGATAGAAGGCTTCACGGGATAGAAGGCTTCACGGGATAGAAGGCTTCACGTGATAGAAGGCTTCACGGGATAGAAGGCTTCACGTGATAGAAGGCTTCACGGGATAGAAGGCTTCACGGGATAGAAGGCTTCACGGGATAGAAGGCTTCACGGGATAGAAGGCTTCACGTGATAGAAGGCTTCACGGGATAGAAGGCTTCACGTGATAGAAGGCTTCACGTGATAGAAGGCTTCACGGGATAGAAGGCTTCACGGGATAGAAGGCTTCACGGGATAGAAGGCTTCACGGGATAGAAGGCTTCACGTGATAGAAGGCTTCACGGGATAGAAGGCTTCACGGGATAGAAGGCTTCACGGGATAGAAGGCTTCACGGGATAGAAGGCTTCACGGGATAGAAGGCTTCACGGGATAGAAGGCTTCACGTGATAGAAGGCTTCACGGGATAGAAGGCTTCACGGGATAGAAGGCTTCACGTGATAGAAGGCTTCACGTGATAGAAGGCTTCACGGGATAGAAGGCTTCACGGGATAGAAGGCTTCACGGGATAGAAGGCTTCACGGGATAGAAGGCTTCACGGGATAGAAGGCTTCACGGGATAGAAGGCTTCACGTGATAGAAGGCTTCACGGGATAGAAGGCTTCACGGGATAGAAGGCTTCACGTGATATGTGGCAAATGAATGTTGATAGCGTGGTAGATTTTTCCTCCGCATCTCAAATTATTGCCTAAACCTTTTATATTTAATTTCTAGAAATATTATGAATAGGTAAAGAATTGAATCAATGAAACTTAGTTTGGCGGGTAAACTTTGTTTTGGAACACTGTTGTGTCGGCAATGACTCATTATTCCTCTAAAGTGTGTCGACTGCTTTCAACAGATTCCCTCACTAGTCTAGCTGTAGCCATACCCCGCGGCGACCTTTATGCATGCCATGGAGCTGGAGGAGAAATGTAGCGATGGAAAGCTACTTGGCAAGCTTCTCATGCCCTTTGACCTAGGCACCGAGCAGGCCGCTCCTGTCCTCTCACTTCAGTTGAGTTGTGATTCCGCCTGCATTAGGCTGGCTGATCACGATCATTCCACGTTACCAATATGTATATCTTTGCCTTTGCATAATTAAACATCATAAGCTGCAGCAGAGCAAGCTCGTCTACAACCTTTCAAGAGATAATCAACTATTACACAGGTGGAAGCGAAACGATACGAGCTACTCTGAAGAAATAACAAGACTTTGTTCATGACTACCTTTCCCACTGCTACTTTGATGCGTGCCTTCTGCTGTGCATTGCTGTTCATCGCCCTCTGCGTCTTTTCTACAAGCTGTTTACCTACATTCCTGGGCCTGCTTTTTTCTCTTTCACAACGTCTTCTGATGCCTGGAGTGACAGAAAGCAAAAACAAGCAGTCAACAGGATGACCAATGCCTACCAATGTAATGTTTATAGTAGATATATTACATCATTGTGCAGATCTTTATAGTTTAGCTGAAAACTTTTTAGAGAAGATTGAAAGACATCCAAGGAAGGTAGAATAAGCGATATCCAGACGTATTGGAGCTAATGATGTCATCGGCGAACACACGGTTATGACGCCTTCCATCGCTTGATGCCATCTATGACGCTACAGCGATACCACTGAGGCGTATGATAGATTATACTATGGTTCAGTACTATCACAGAGACAAGGACTGTAAACTCTATGCCTCAGAATTAGTAGTCGTATTAGTAATGGTTCTATCATTGGTAGTAAAAGTCTTACAAACATGTTCAGAATCAATTTAACTCCGTTAGAAACACAAATTAACACATGGTGACATCAAAATGGAAGAAAAATCATAATAACACAAACATAGGTATACAAAATAAATTGAAAATACATGATAGTAATAAAATAGAAATAAGGACACCAGTAAATAGTCACAGGCCTCAAAATATATGGCACAAAGGACTCACGGTAGATAATGTACTGTGTAACACTGTGTCTGTGTAAGCACTGAAGTCTATGTAATACTGAATATGATAACACTAGACGGTACTCAGGGAGAGATTAGGTGGGTGGAGGGTATAGGGCAGGTCAGCACCAAGGCATGGCATGCCAACCCTTATTGTCTTCAACACAGATGAAGTTGCTTGAAGCTGTGGGTCAGGTGTGTGGGTGTCAGAGTGGAGTTGGTAGAAACGGTTGGCGCCAACGCAGCCGTAGTTAATTATTATCATTATTATCATTATTATTGTTATTGTTATTATTATTTTTATTATCATTATTATCATTATCATTATTATTTGTATTATTGTTGTTATCATTATACACATACATACACATACACACACATACTTATACATACACATACACATAAGGACACACACACACACACACATACACACACGTGACTATAGTGGCGGCAGCACATTTTTCAAGGTGAGGACACGCTCAGCCCTCCACGCAATTCAATTTATACCTCGACAGGTGTCACAGCTTTAAAATATACACCTGAAACAACTCTTCGCACATGCATATATATACCATGAAAATGCTTGTAAAAGCTTGAAACACAGTGTACCGAACCTTTAGAAACTCAGCACCAATGTTTTGCAGTCAACTGGTGCCTCTGTATATCTCCTTTCAGCCAAGTATCCTGCATCAGTAGCGTGCCTCCACCTGTCGTCTCTAGTATTTACGAATCATCCCTCATCGCTGACATCCATTAATAATGACCTGCAGAGTAAACTGCACTTCATAACTTTCTCCACTTCTCTACGTCCGCTATTTATTTATTCAACTTTCCTTTCCTCCTTTAATTTCCTGATTCCATCGATCTTGTACCTCTCCTTAATTGTTTTGTCACAGGTGACGGTTTCAAGGCACACACATGGGCTCTCTTTAAGCTTCCTGGAGTACAGATGGCCTTTGAGGGGATGCCAGAAAAAAAAACATTAATGGTCTCTGAGAGAATGTTAAAAAGAAAGGGGAACACTGATAGCCTACAAGGAAATGCTAAAAAGAAAGGGACACTGATAGCCTACAAGGAAATGCTAAAAAGAAAGGGACACTGATAGCCTATAAGGAAATGCTAAAAAGAAAGCGACACTGATAGCCTATAAGGAAATGCTAAAAAGAAAGGAACACTAACAGCATCTAAGGGAATGCTAGAAAGAAAAGGACGCTACTGGTCTTTAAGGAAATATTGGATTTTGTGCCATAATCCACGTCTTCGTATCAAACGCGTGGGTGACGTCACACTGAAGGGTTGGTAAGGCATAACATAGCTTCTTAAACAACCGCTGGAGAGGAAACGCGCTACTCGCACCGTCAATGAAGAGAAAAAGCGATACGCACAGATAATAAAGAGAAAATCCGGTACCCACACTGCTACTGAAGACAAAATACGTTACTTAGCCACAATGAGACTTAGGAGTATGCTTCGGTTTGGAAAGAATAATGAGTGAAGTAAGTGTCACCTTTGAATTGCTTTGGATCCCTTACTGCCTTGTTTACCTTCATGTTTACTGTGGACTGAGGGACAGCATCGTGACCTCCAGACAACACGAGTCAATAAAAACAGGGACCTAGAAAATGGTTCGGGTTTTTTTCTTGACTATTTACGTACCTGACATTCCTACATTGTTTCTGTTTCTATTTACATATTTGACATTCTCTGCATTTTTTTAACTCGTGAAAGCGAGCAAATGCTTTGAAACTTAAATATGAATGTGAAATTTCTGTTGTCTTACTTCATAAAAGCAAATTAACAACATTCCAACAGGCTGCTTCTGTTTACATTTGTTTTTTGTTTTCTTTCGAGCTCATCAGGCTATCAATGCAGTACACATCCTTCATCGTGAATAACAGGAAGGTAGATATACATTTGCCCTTCCTGCATGGGCGGGATCTTTCTAGTCATGACACTCGCCTCATGAAGGAGCACCTGCTTCCCACACTCACGTCTGTCATTATTTCCGCCACGAGACAGAATTTTTCAGTGTTGTGAATCTTCCAACAAGACCGTGATTAGGGACAAAAAGCTGTTCTTGGTTTTTTCTTGGCACAAGACTGACTTTCCTGCAATTTAAATCAGCAGTCGAGTCTTCCTGTTTTTTGAGCGGCTTTCGTTCGCCTTTCAGAGCCTTGCCATTTCAGAGCTAAAATTAACTTAAGTGATGCTGTGATTTTGGTACAAAAAGTAAACAATTGAATATCTGCGATATTGCGAGAAAAGTGTTCTTTGCTTTGCTACTCGTCTGTTCTCTTTTGTTGTTGTCAAGTATGCTTGCTGTGATATTCATACAAATACCTGTATCGGACTTTTAGCTTGCTCCCACTCAGCTCACCTTGATGAGTCCGTGAGAGCTACACACACGCACCAGCAAACTATTTCAGCCTCCAAGCAGGAGTAAAGACGGCGGTACCATGGCAGTGTCATTATCTAGTCACAGTGCTTCCAGTAACCATAAAACATGTACACCTCGAGGTAATCCTATAACAAATGCATCTTGAGGTAAGCTTAAAACACACAAAAAAATCCTTAATGATAAAACAGCAGGACACACTGACATTTGCCACAGCAGTGTAGGAATACCTGAAGCCGCAGGTGGCTCGCTTAGCACATGTTATGGGCACACACCCGCGCTACTAACGGGCGGAGGCCAACCATCTAAGGCCTCCATTAAGCCTACCGGCGCCACGGGTAAAGGATAAAAAATAAAACCCTAGGCGGAACCGATGGCCATCTTCATATAATAATAAGCCAATCGACCTGAGCAATGCCTTTGTGTTTAATCTCATTTCTAGGTTACTATTTTCCTCACATCCTTTTCCTACGAGTAGTTTTATTTTCTACCAAAACAAACAATACATGCGAGAGTAAAAGAATCGCATTAAAAGGACAATATAAATGTGTGCCACTGTATAAGACGATATATGATAAACTATGGATTGAAGTTGTACTGGTTCCAAGAAATGACATGTCCCCTCAGGAGCAACCACCGGGTAAGAACAAGGTGCTGTCCTCTGATCTTGGGATATTGAGGATGAGTCATAGTACATTAAAATGCA
>JAPQNM010000017.1:3249369-3254369 GCA_029783475.1 Metacarcinus magister | reverse complement strand
GTTTGTTCCATGCAGTTTGGTAAAGCAGTGTTTGAATAAGACTAGGACACACACACACACACACACTCACACACACACACACACACACACACACACACACACACACACACACACACACACACACACACACACACACACACACACACTTGAATGAAGATGAAAGAATTGTGGGAAGAAGCCAAGGAAAAAATAACAGAACAGAAGCGGAGAAGATGAGATATTATTGGAAAGTCAAAGACATGTAATTAAGGAAATGGAGAGAGAATAGTGGAGGAGGAAGAACAGAACTAAAAGTTGCATACACTAATGTAAATGGTGTAATAACAGCACTGCTGGAGTTGAAACAAACCGGACATCATGGAAATAACAGAAACTAGATTGTTTGAAGGATGCCATCTAGTGACGGATTGTGGAATCATTGAAGGTGTAACAACTAGACCTGGTCTCCCCTACAGTCAATGAATATTGGTGACAATAGATACAATATTTGGAGAAGAAACAGAAGCACAAAAAAAGGAGAAGGAATGATGTTACTAGTTAAGAAAAAGCAACAAGTATATGAAACTATTTATGAAGAAGGTAGTGCTGAAAGTAGGAGTAAAGGAAAAGGAAGGAGATATTTCGCTTTGGTTTACGTTCCACCCAAAATGTGTTCATGGGCGACCGATGAATATGAAAAAATGATTAATGACACAAGGGAGTGTTTGCAAAGACTAATTGTGAAGAGTAGAAATATAACTGTTATGGGAGATTTTAATAGTAAAGTTGTGTCCTGGGATGACTGGACGACTGAGTCCCCTTTCACACGAATAAGGAAACACGTGCCAAAAAAGTGAATGAATAAGCCTGGGAATAAATAATTCAACAGAAGATGTGAGTTGGCAAGGACGGAGAGAGAAAAAGTATGGAATAGATGGAGAAGAAATAGAAGACACAATCTTTGGATGATGTATGTAAATAAAAGGAATGAGTATGTCAAGATTCGGAGAGAGGAATAAAGAAATTACGAGAAAGACATAGTGAACAAATGTAAAGACCACCTGAAAGTGTTTTACAGATATGTAAATGGCGAACTGAAAAACAAAGGAGAAATAAGCAAGCTGAAGATTAATGGTGAGATTTACGAAGATGCAGAAGAGATGACTGAAGTGATGAACAACTCCTTCCAGTCTGTTTTCACAAGAGAGAATGACTTCCAGCGTCAGAGAGCAATGGGAACTGACGAGGTCGGTTTGAGTGAAATTCAAGTGATAATTAATGAAGTAAGAAAAATAATGGAAGAGCAAGATGTGAGAAAGGCTTCAGGTCCTGATGGAGTGTCCAATTGAATTGTAAGAGAGTGCAGTCAACAGTTGGCAGACAACATTCATAGTGTCATCATGAGTTCATTGGCAGAGGACAAGGTTCCAATAGAATGGAAGAGAGCTGACATTGTGCCAATATTTAAAGGAGGAAAAAAGGAAGAGCCATGGAACTATAGACCAATGTGTTTGACCAGTGTTGTGGCCAAGCTTTGTGAAAGTCTTATAAAGGACAGGTGGATGAAACATCTTGAGGAGAGTAAAGTGTTGATGGATAGACAGTTTGGTTTCAGGGGAGGAAGGTCTTGTGTTACCAATTTGATAAACTTTTATTCAAGAGTGATAAGCATTGTACAAGAAAGAGACGGTTGGATGAACTGTATTTACTTAAACGTGGAAATTAAAAACTATTGAAGGACTAAAGGGGAGGGGGACTTCTAAGATGGATGGATGATTTTTTTGAAAGATAGAGAAATGAGAACTGTATTAAGAGATAAGAAATCTGCCTGGAAGTGTTTTGAGTGGAGTCCCGCAAGGATCAGTATTGGCCCCGGTCATGTTTGCAGTGTATGTACACAATATGTCAGATATAATAGACAGTTACATCAACTTGTTTGCAGATAACGCCAAACTATTAAGAAGGGTGCAGAAAAATGAAGATTGTGAAGCACTGCAACAGGACTTGGACAAAATATTTGAGTGGTTCTGTACATGGGAAATGGAATTTAATAAAAAAAATGCAGTGTAATGGAGTTTGAGAGGAACAAGAGAAGGCATAGGGGCGTTTATTCAATGAGGAAGGAGAACATTAATAAAAAGAAAGAGGAAAAATACCTAGGAGTAACCATTATGGATAATACGTCACCTGAGAAACACATAAATAAGACCATAGCTCTTTCCTGTATGTTACAACTAGGTAAATATACGCACACACACATGAAACAAGCGTTAGTGTCTCTTTACAGTTACTGTCTGGAATGGAGGTTAAAGGTGAACTGTAGTAAAACTAAGATGGTTATCTTCAGTAGAAGTAAAGTTCAAACCAGTAATTACAGCTTTCAGTTTGGTGAGGAGGAAATAGAGGTAATTAGCGAATATAAATACTTGGGCATATTGTTTAGTTATAATGGTAGGTTTAGGAAAGGACAACTGGAACTGAAGGAACAAGCAACGAGGGCTATGTACGCACTAATTGGTACTTCCCGTAAATATGATTTGCCAATTGATATACAAATACAAATGTATGATAGTATGGTAGTGCCGGTCATGACTTATGCATGTGAAATATGGGGTGACAACATTGCAAGGGAGTTGGAATTATTACAGATGAAGTTTTTCAAGCATGTTTTGTATGTACTACATAGATACTCTAGCACGGACATTGTATATGGTGAGGTAGGTGCGTATCCACTGGAAATTATTATAAAATGTAGGATGATAAATTATTGGTCAAGAATAATTACTGGGAAAAATACCAAATTGAGTTACGTTGTTTATACACGTTTGTTACAATTACACACGTCTGGTGATTATTGTTCGTCGTGGTTGGACTGTATAAGGGCAATATGTATTGAATGTGGTCTTTCGGATGTATGGCAATCTCAAACTGTTGATAACCCAAAATGGTTTAGAAAGACTGTCGAAAAGAGATTAAAAGATTTGTGGATAACTACCTGGTATAGGAATTTAACAACGAAAGCCATTTGTAGTAGTTATAAAATATATAAGGAAATTTATGGAATAGAAGAATACCTTGTTAAGGTAGCCAAAACTAATCGCATTTATTTAAGTAAGTTCCGCACTGGAAATAATCAACTACCTATTGTCACTGGTACTGTGGTAAATGTAATGTTGGACAGATAGGTGACGAATATCATGTGTTGTTTTTGTGCCAAAATCAGGATATCAATGTGTTAAGAAATAGGTATTTACCTGATTATTTTACAGTAAATCCGAACCATGGAAAGTTTGTAACACTATTACAAAGCAGGAATGTGCAATTATTGAATAACTTGGCTCAATTTATTAAGGGAATTTTGTGTCTTTTTAAGTAGATAGTTAAACAGGGGCTGTGCTCCATACTTTTATGTAAAAGTCTGAGCAATAAATGTATTCTATTCTATTCTATTCTATTCACACACACACACACACACACACACACACACACACACACACACACACACACACACACACACACACACACATATGTACACACACACACACACACACACACACACACACATATGTACACACACACAAGGCAGTTTCTAATAATTTATGCTACCAGCAGCAATTCGTGAAGGCAAGCACTACGCATTCTTTGTTATAACGGCCGTGGGGTGAGTGTGGTCTAGTCTCGGCAGAACATAATGATACGTTACTTTTGTACGTACCTTCTATTCCGCGGTGTGCTAAAGTAGGGGGAAATGGGGGTGGTCTGCCACGGATGACAGCCATAGAGAGATGCCATAGGGATGAATTTAATGTACTTTTATCGCAATATTCCAAAGTTCTTTAGTACTGGCATGAGAAGGTACTTGTAGACTGAAAGTAGCTCGATTAAAGGAAGTGCCATTGATCCGTGGATAGGTCTGCCTCTGATGCTAAATACTTCATCAAGGAAAGCCTTGCTTCTACAACGCCTTTGTTTCTATGGCATACATCCTTTATCCTCTATAATATATTCATATCATATGCCAGTGTTATTCCAGCTGAAGCTAGAATTGATATTTGCACAATGAGCAAATCTTGCTAAAAGGAAAATGGTCGTGAAACAGGAAATCATATTAGCCACAAGATTTCGTTAGAACTCTTGATGTTCTCCTTCCTCAAATTGCTAAAAGCATTTTGCGGGACTGAAAGGATGGAAAACTAAGAATGGTTGTGTGATGTGCGATGGCATCAGGTTTCCAAAGGAATTAATCTAACGACCAAATATTATTCTTAATATTCATTAAATGCGTTCAATTAATGTTTGCAAGGTAGGACCTGAAACACAGAAACCAATCAAAACTGCAAGAAGACTCACTGAATACGGTGGCTGGAACTACACATATCAAGGCCAACAGGAGGAACAAACGTTATCGATTGAGTTATAAATTATCATCGCAGACCACAATGAACTTGCCACCCATTTGTTTGAAGTGTCAAGGCTGTGTACAAAACTTTACTTTTCAATTTTTATGTCTAGGCAGATTCAGGTTTCTCTCGACCTTTGCCACGGACAGAGCATTGTGTTGTTACTTCCACTTCCTTTTTCTTGTCTTCTTTTTTTCCTTCATGGCTTAACACATATTCACCGCTGCTCACCACTCCAATGAGGTAATTAATAAACACTGAAGTGTCTGGCACAAAGCTCCAAGGTGAACGTATAAACACGTTACAGAAAGACAGACAGACAAACAGATATATATGCACGGAACTAATTGAGTGATTGATGTTCCCCAGTGGATAGAGGGACATTCTGGCGTTTGCATTAATGTTTCAGGAAGTTACACACAACATAGTCAATGAGGTGGTTTTTGTCCCATTAAAGTTTTGATGACTTCAACAAACTGACAAAAATACAGACAAACAACATGAGTAATTCCCTAATGAAGTAATAGTAGTAGTAGTAGTAGTAGTAGTAGTAGTAGTAGTAGTAGTAGTAGTAGTAGTAGTAGTAGTAGTAGAAATAGTAGTAGTAGTAGTAATAGTAGC
>JAPQNM010000017.1:3236869-3244369 GCA_029783475.1 Metacarcinus magister | reverse complement strand
GCCAAATTATTCAATATTTAGCTGTGAACGACAAAATGTTTTGATGTACACAAAAGCCAGTCTTAACTCGACAATCTTGCAAACAGATGAAATAGATAACGTAGATGTTGTTACGTAGATTCCTTCATTATTATGATACTACAAATATATTAGATAGGACATAATAATTTCCATATTAAGTAGATATTAACTCACTCCAATATCATTAATAGTATTATAATCTATGTTTTTACCATTTCTATGCATCACTACTGTTGCCATACAGACAAGCTGCCTTCAAGAAAAATTTAACTTCCTTTCACTTTCGTCATAAAAATTTACAACGTTGTTTTACGATGAAAGGCTTTCACTGCGATAATATTAGTAATGAAATTAAATGTACAACCATGCCATAGCTAATTGAAATGTGACTCAGTTAGCCTCAAGGTGAAGGTACGAACACTACTAGCAACAGTCTATTACATTACATTATTGAGGAGAAAGTTAAAAGTAAAACAAATTAAATCCAAACAGCAGCAGACGTGTTGGCCCTACCGAAGCAGTTGGTGATAAACTACAATATCTGATCTTAAGTGAAGGACATAGTAAATCAAAGGCAAAGGTTCCTCCCCACGTCAAACATTAGATAGGCTTGACCTGACGCCTCCCTGTAGTGCCTGAAGGACTTAATGATGACAACACCCAGGGTTTTGGCGCCTATAATGTGTTGTCAAGTTTTATTTCATCCACTTCGCAAGCGAGGCACTGCATTGTACCTATGTCCACGTAAAGAATATTACATATTCTGCTGCGTCAAGGTAGGATTTCCCGCTGAAGATTCCGCGACTTAAATACATAAAAATATTTATGACTGTCCACAAATTCACTTTACACCTGCCAGTAGTATCGTTATTCACCATCAAGGACACACTATTATTCTGCCACGGCTTCATAAATACAACGCAAGTTTTCCCGTCACGTGTCACTGAACTGCCGTGAACGCCAGGCGGGCGTCGCTTAGGTGCATCACACACCACCACCGTCCTCTCAGTGATCGTTGATAAGAATGAACCACGCCCTGAGTATGTGTAAAATAGAAACATAAAACAATGCTCAGGAAAATAAATAAATATATATATATACATATATATATATATATATATATATATATATATATATATATATATATATATATATATCCCGCCTTTTATACAATACGTGAAGGACGTGTCGTCTGCCTCTTTTTAGAGCGGGTGTAGTGACTGAACACACACACACACACACTGAGCTCCAGCGTATCACGAGACTTTCCACCAACAAGATATTTTCCAATCATTTCAATTCAATTTTCTATTCGTGGAGCTTCAATTAATTTACTTTCCTCCTTGTGGCCTGAGTACAAAGCGCGGCAGAAAGAAAGGCTACTTCACAGGCTGCCTAATGACTCCCCGGGAACTAAAGACAACACTGAGTAAGATGACATAAATGGTTTCTTGTTTTCCTGCGTTCCCAATCAAGGTGTTGAGTAGCAGTGACGTGGTAAACAAGTATTCATCATTCCATGGAAAAAATAATGACATCACGGACGAGGGTTATAAGTCCAAGGTGTGTGTGTTATTCACCATGGTCTGGTCTGGATAATCACGCGCTGGACTCCTGATCGTCAGCCATTACCCTTCCCGAAAGAGCTCAGAGATCATAGAGACGGATTTATGGGTAAGGCTGAGACCACTCACACATCACCTACCCCCATCCCCTTGTTCAATGGGGACAGTAACCACTCCTTGGCAGTGAACAATCTTTGGCGTCTTGAACAGTGTTTGAACTCACGTTTTGCCGGATAGAAGGCGGGGACGTTAAACACTGAGCCACGGGAGCTGTGTGCGTGTGTGTGTGTGTGTGTGCGTGTGCGTGTGTGTGTGTTTACCTAGTTATAGTATACAGGGCCTGAGCTGTCTGTGTGTGTGTGTGTGTGTGTGTGTGTGTGTGTGTGTGTGTGTGTGTGTGTGTATGTGTGTGTGTTTACCTAGTTGTAGTATACAGGGCCTGAGCTGTCTGTGTGTGTGTGTGTGTGTGTGTGTGTGTGTGTGTGTGTGTGTGTGTGGGTGTGTGTGTGTGTGTGTGTGTGTGTGTGTGTGTGTGTGGGTGTGTGTGTGTGTGTGTGTGTGTGTGTGTGTGTGTGTGGGTGGGTGATTGTGTGTGTGTCCCTTGACTTGACACTACAACTACCTCCCTCAAGGGCAAATTACGAAGCAAATATCTCCTCGTTTTCCCGCCGCTCGCTGGTGTGATCCTCTTAGCGTTGTGGTGGCGGAGGCGAGCGAGTCTTGTTGAGCCTCAACCTGGTTGCCGATACTTTCTTCCTAATGGTATAAAGAAGGCTTACTAGTATCAGAAAAAAAGATGCCTCGCCAATGATACCAAAGCCTTAGGAAATTTTCAAGACGAGCAGCCACGAAATCTGACGTTTTCCTTGAATAATGTGGTGGCGGTGGCGATAAAAGTTATAGTAGTAGTAGTAGTAGTAGTAGTAATAGTAGTAGTAGTTTAAATAGTAGTAGTTGAAGTAGTAATAGTAGTAGTAATTATAATGATGATAATAATGATAATAATGAAAATAATAGTAATAATAATAGTAATAGCAATAATAATGATGATAATAGTAATAATAATAATGATAATGAAAATGACTGATGATAATAATGATTATAATAATGATAATAATATTAATAATGATAATAATAACTGATAACAACAACAACAACAGCAACAACAACAATTGTATTAATGACAATAACAACAACAACAATTGTAATAATGACAATAACAACACTATAATCACGAGGCAATCTGTCCTAACTTGATTGGTGTGTTGTGTACATGATTCACGGATGAACACAGATACAACAGAACCATTAACACAGGACACAGACTCTTCATATCTCCTGACACGCCTGACGAGGCTCTTTCAAGTGTATCTGCCTCGGCCTAGTAAATCCTCGCGGACCCTCTTGGCAGGGTGCGTCGTGGACCACTACCCGGTGCCTGCCAGCCGAGGGTCTTGTGCCTCATTCCGTTGTCATGACATGCGATGCAGACTCATCTCTTCTTGGGCCACTATTGAGGGATGCATCTGTCTTCCTTTACAGAGAAAGAAGTGGTGTCTGGGAAGATAAGCGATGAAATGCAGAGGTAGAATGAGAGGGCATTGTGAGGTGGTTTAGGTAGATGGAACAGAAAAGTGTGATAGGATGTTACTTGTAAGATCATAAAAAGAAGATTTAGGGAGTAACCTTAAAAGTGAAGCACTACCTGTCAAGTAGAAATACAGAAGGTACGATATGAGCGACGAATCACACGCAGCAGGGACTGTTTTATTTGGAAATAGATGATGTTTCAAGAGTCACTATAGTGACCCTTGAAACATCATGTATTTATATGACACCTTGTCATATGTAGACAGATCTGTATTTCTTCACTTTCCACTCTCCACGACGTGTAAAACGCAGACGTAGCTCTTCTCAGAAAAGTTATTCAGCACCAAAAGAAGCATGTTGAAAGTCTCCTCATCTCGTTATAATGCAACGAATGTAAAAGCTGCTCAGCGAAGCAAACACCTTCATACTATAACAAAAAGAATGTAAAAAGAAAAGTTAGCAGTGGAAACAGCAAAAGCAGGAGCAGCATCAGGGAATACATGTTTCGTCAACAAACCTTGGTATGAAAGAACAAGGCGCGTGCGCACGTATGTGTGTGTGTGTGTGTGTGTGTGTGTGTGTGTGTGTGTGTGTGTGTGTGTGTGTGTGTGTGATTCATTCATCATGTTCTTGCGGATCACGCGCTGGACTCGTGATCGCCAGCCATTACCCTCCCGGAGAGAGCTTACAGCTCATTATAGCCCGATCTATGGGTAATGTTGTGACCTTTCACACCACACACCCCATCCTCTTGCTCAAGGAGGACAGTAACTGCTTGGTCATCAGTGAAACTTTGCACCGTGAGCAAGGCGCGAACTCGGCCTGCCGAGTGACAGGCCGAGACGTTACCACCGAGCTACCAAACAGTGTGTGTGTGTGTGTGTGTGTGTGTGCTCTTTTTTTTTGTGTGTGTGTGTGGGTGTGTGTGTGTGTGTGTGTGTGTCTGTGTCTGTGTCTGTGTCTGTGTGTGTGTGTGTGTGTGTGTGTGTGTCTGTGTCTGTGTCTGTGTCTGTGTGTGTGTCTGTGTCTGTGTCTGTGTCTGTGCGTGTGCGTGTGCGTGTGTCTGTGTCTGTGTCTGTGTCTGTGTGTGTGTGTGTGTGTCTGTGTCTGTGTCTGTGTCTGTGTCTGTGTGTCTGTGTCTGTGTCTGTGTCTGTGTCTGTGTCTGTGTGTGTGTGTGTGTGTGTGTGTGTGTGTGTGTGTGTACGTGCGCGCGCCAAGAATAAGTTAGGTCATGTACTGAAGTTTGTATCATTTGTTCGTAATAATATTCAACGGAAAATGGATCCATTATGAATCTTGTAAAATTATTCATGATATTTCGCACCTGTATGTTGAAGGTATATGTGTCATGGATATTTCCTGGCGCTGTTCGTGCACTGACAATTGCTATTTTTGTTAATATCATAATGTGGACTGCAGATTGCATTATTTGTGTTGCTTATTTTAGTACATACAATATGTATTGTTATAGGATTATGTGTTAAATGTTAAGATTCATGGTCAATAAATTATATATCTATCTATATGTGTGTGTGTGTGTGTGTGTGTGTGTGTGTGTGTGTGTGTGTGTGTGTGTGTGTGTGTATGTGTATGTGTATGTATGTATGTATGTGTGTGTGTGTGTGTGTGTGTGTGTATGTGTGTGTGTGTGTGTATGTGTATGTATGTATGTATGTATATATGTGTGTGTGTGTGTGTGTGTGTGTGTGTGTGTGTGCGTGTGTATGTGTGTGTATGTATGTGTATGTATGTATGTATGTATGTATGTATGTGTGTGTGTGTGTGTGTGTGTGTGTGTGTGTGTGTGTGTGTGTGTGTATGTGTATGTGTATATGTATGTGTGTATGTATGTATGTATGTATGTATGTATGTGTGTGTCTGTGTGTGTACTATTTGTCGTATACATAAGTTTAAGATGTATACAATTCTGCCCCTTTGTCCTAACCACCTGCCCTTGATGCCCCCAGCTGGTGGTGCCACAGTTCCTGCAGGCCATTAAACCCGCCCTGGAGGACGAATGGACCCCCGAAGTGGAGGATGCGTGGTGCCTACTCATGAGAAACATTGCCTTCGCCCTTAAGTGTGCCATGATGGAGGCGATGAAGAAGTAGAGGCAAGGAAAGGAAATGAAGGAGAGCTCTGCCGTGTTGGAGGAAATGAGGGAGGGAGCCACCATGTTGAAAGAAACGAAAGAGAGTAATATGGAGGAAAGAAAGGCAGAATATGACACGTTGGGGGTAATAACGAGGGGGAGGTAATGGAGGGAGAGAAAGGAAATGTCAGCCAAGATGGAGGAAAGAGTGATGGGGGTGGTACTAGTAGTGGTTGTGGTAGTGGTGGTGGCAAGGTTGTAGTGGTGTTAGTGGTAGTGGTGGTAGCAACATGGTCATCGTAATGATGTTGCAATAATAGCATGCTGAAACATACTTCATTCTATGTGGCACAACACACCCACATGGCGTCATACGTAACATTAAACACCTCATTCATAGATTGTACTAAATAAAACCAGACATAAATTCGATTCAAGGATCTACACATGGAGTCTTAAAGCTTCAGTAAATATTGCAGGCAGTAAGGTGTCCAGCCTCCTCCATAAAGCGGACCACCTCAGACAAGTACCAGAAGTACCACATTCCTTCACCACCACAGAGGCAGGCGGCAGACACCTTCCAACACACACACAAGGCGAGATGCTGACACCGCATTTCCTTACACTGACACACACTACCATCATGTGCCGCAAGGTTAGAGGCGTGATTAAGGTTACTATACAGCACTGCGTCCAAAGACATGAGGTGTCCATAACGCAAGCAGGTGTGTCCAGTCTAATGTCACATCCCTCTCGTCTTGCTACGTCACCGCCAACCTCATCGTATGCCGGTTAAGTCATGTCAACTCTGCTGCCTGTCAGTTATTACAATATATTTGAGTCATAATTAGGTGGAGGCTGGTGACAGCGTGACCCAGGAGGCAGGAACGCGGTGAAGGTGCCTCAGTGACAAGACTGTAGTGATGATGGTGACGTGGGAGTGTTAACGACGAGATGACAATAATGAAAAGCCGTCAGAGAAGCAAAGAGTGAAATGTGACGCCTAAGTAGATGCAGCATATTCCGTGACCTGCTATGGATGGTGTACTACTTTAAGTGGTAGTCTAGTGTGGATGGTGACCTACAACGTATGGAAACCGACCCTGTATGGTGACATTTCCTCATCTACATTTTTGTTTATTTTTCTAATCAGGTATGGAGAGGGAGGAAAGGAGGCTACTCAAAGAGAGGCACAGTAAGTGAATAGGAAGACCTTCCCCTCGTTCTTCCTCCACACACTGGCCGGGGACACACTATTCATGCATCGCCTGCAAGTGTTCCTCCGGTGTAACCCTTCCCTTACAGTGCCACAAATATACACTTAACTTAGGGGTTCCATGGTACCATTAGTATGTAGCAGTCCATGTAGCCTACCGAGTGTATCAAAATGTTTACCCTGTACATTCACCACATACATGCCCAGCCATTGTACGCGACAGGAAGGTCACTACCAACATTGTGACCTCGTTAGTGTGCAAATGCGTCCGGCAGAAGTAATTAATGTTGTATCAATTGATCCGTCACCGCGAGGATCAGCCGCCGCAAGATTACTCCGAAGGGAAAAGTTACTATAATAATCTGATGTGCTTATCTAATTTGTGCCGAATCTATGAGGTCTGTCCTCAGATATCGATTTTCTGTAATGTAAGTGGTGTTTAGAGAATATTATACATACATGGATATATGTATATTCTCTTAGGCTGTGTATGTGTGTTTTTGTGTGTATTTGTGTATGTAGGTGGGTGTGTGTGTGGATGTGAATGTGTATGTGTATGTGTGTGTGTGTGTGTGTGTGTGTGTGTGTGTGTGTGTGTGTGTGTGTGTGTGTGTGTGTGTGTGTGTGTGTGTGTGAGTCTGTGTGTGTGTGTGTGTGTGTGTGTGTGTGTGTGTTGTATTGTACATCAGTGCATGAAGAGAACAAAGAGAATGGATGATAACAGAATTGAGAGAGAGTATATGTGTGTGTGTGTGTGTGTGTGTGTGTGTGTGTGTGTGTGTGTGTGTGTGTGTCTGTGTGTATACGTGTGCAGGTGCGTGTGTGTGTGTTGGTGTGTTGGTGTGTAAGAGTGTGTGTGTGGATGTGTGTGAGTCTGTGTGTGTGTGTGTGTGTGTGTGTGTGTGTGTGTGTGAGTGTTGTTAAGTGTGTGTGTGTGTTGTTGAGTGTATGTGTGTGTGCGTGTGGGTGTGGATGTGTGTGTAATTCACCAGGGTCTGGGTCTTGAGAAACACAA
>JAPQNM010000017.1:3189369-3231869 GCA_029783475.1 Metacarcinus magister | reverse complement strand
TGCTGCTGCTGCTGCTGCTGCTGTTGCAGCACCATTTGCTCAACGTCTGTCACTTATAGAGTTGCGTTTTTTTCTTTCTTATTGATCTGAATGGATAATAAACTTAATTTACCATGTGATATTAGAAAGCTTGTAATGACTATTGCAAGAAAGCAATCAGTACAGATAATGAAAAAGCTTACACATGTCAACCTTAGGCTGTCAACGCAGGTGACTGACTGCACTAGCTAAGGTAAGAGGAACATCATGTACATCCTATGGTAAAAGTAAGTCTCTTTAAAATAAGTAAAAAGTCATTTGAGTCATCAGGAATGACTACTACATACAAAAAAAATTGAAGAAAAAAAAATATATAAATTATATATATATATATATATATATATATATATATATATATATATGTATATATATATATATATATATATATATATATATATATATATATATGTATATATATATATATATATATATATATATATATATATATATATATATATATATATATATATGTATTGTTACACCTGCCTGTCTTACCACACCACACCACCACACCACACTTACGACACTTTACCCACTACCACAACAACTCAGCTGCTGCTCCGTGGACTCAAGTGTGGACTGGGTGGTTGGATGTGTGCGGCAAGGCTCCCTCCTCTGCTGAGGTTCGTGGGTGATACTGGTAGACTGCGAGGTAACCACTAACCACTAATCACTTTGGGGCCCCCGGGGGCAGGCGAAGAAAACCACAGTACTCAATATATTCTCCTTTATACTCCAATATCCTATGTACAAAACACCACGTCTTACTCTGGTTAAGATGCTCCCCGCACTCTTGGGGTGACGCGTCCCTCTGCCCAAAAACACGCGGAATATCCCGCCAAAGCTGGCCCGCCCAGTTCAAGCCCCCCTTCCAAAACCCAGGGGTGGGATGTTCGAAAGATCGTTGCCAGACGCCGCTACGATCATGGTTATGTGCTCGTAGCGGCCATCTTTTATCGTGGCCTACGATAACCGCTATGGTGTATCTTCTAAAGCTCGCAGCAACGCTCGTAGCTCACGATGATCGTAAGGTTGAAATCGTATAACCTGTTCGGTTCCGTTCCGACCGTCCATAATGCAGCTCAGCTGATTGGCGCTAGACCAATCAGAAGAGCGATTTCATGAAGTGGGAGCCAATCACAATGTAGTCTGAAAATGTAAACAAATACACTCCAATGCTAGGAAATACACAGCAGAAGGAATAAGAGGAGAAATAGGGTCATCACTTTTTGAAACAATAGCAATTTTTATTCGGTAAATTTTTACATCTTCACCAAAATGGCTTGTGCTACGAAAAGAAATAGTGTCTGCACCTTTATGAGCCTTAAGGCTCATAAAAAGCAAAATGTCATACATCCAGAGCACACTATAGGGAGATAGAAATGAGATGGTAGAAAAAGTAATGAGGGACACGTTAGAAGAGGGATCAGATGCATGGAGTAAAGATGCTAGGAAAAACATGGAAAGTTTAGGAATAACAGTAACAAGAATACAGAGCATGAGTAAGAAAGAAATTTTACTAGGTTTTGTTTAGAGGTCTATGCCTCACAGCCATGGTGGACCACCGCTGCACCACTGTGGTTCCCGACCACAGCAGTTCCTCCCCAGTAAACAGCTTAAGCATCACGAGCCCGGGCGGGGACTCGATCTGCTGACCAAGCGAATGCAAGGCCAGCGCGCTACCACTGTACTAGGCCAGGGAAGAAAATGGTAATGATTCGTAAGACGACCCAGTCGATATCTCGTTACCTTTATAATGCACTGCAAATTCAACCTCAGATACTTGTTCAGATCACCTCAAACAGTTATGCCACTGAATTACAGAAAAAAACGATTTATTATTTTTTTTAGGTTACGTTAGGTTTGGTTAGGTTTCATTAAGTTTAGTTAGGTTTGGTTAGGTTTATTTAGGTTGTTATGTTGTTATGTTAATTTAGAAGCTATCAAATGTTTTCTATGAGTAAAAGTAGGGGATTGTGCGAGGTGCAGACGCTATTTCTTTTCATAGCACACGCCATTTTGGTGAAGATGTAAAAATTTACAAAATAGAAATTGCTTTGTTAGCATAACCTTCCAAGATCTGCAGTTGAATAAGAATAACCAAAACTAACCCAACCAAACCTAACTAAACGTAATTAAACCTAACCAAACCTAATTATTAATCTAACGTAACCTAAAAACGCATTTTTTTCTGTAATTCAGCGGCATAACTATTTGAGGTGATCTGAACAAGTATTTGAGTATCGAAATTACTTTCTGAAAGACTTTACTGAAAGGGTGTGTGATTACTCACCAAATATTGCTCATGGGGCTATTTTACTATAACATAAATTTTTTTTACTCAGATCTTATGTTTCATTTCCAAATTTCCTTTATTTTTAATCTCTAAATAAGAACAACAGAATATAAAGAAGCTACAAAAGGCCCGGAGGCCTGCACTAGGTAGTTCCTGTTAATCCTATACCCCCTTATTACCTACACCTCACCTCTCATAGTCGAGGTGAGGTCTGACTAACGCTAAATACAACTTCAAAATAACCTCACCACTTCTACTCCTAGCAATGAATCCTAACCTATTAGCCCTATTTCTAGCCTCAATACATTGTTTTCTGGGACGGAGGTCTAAGCTAACCTGTACACCCAAATCCCTCTCACATTCTGACCTATTCAGCATTACCCTGTTTATATTGTACCTGTTTTGAGGATTTTCCCTTCCAATATTTATTACTATACACTTGTCAATATTAAAATAAGTCCTTTTCTTTTCATTTTCTCATTAATAATACTGTACCGGTATGATAAATGGAAGAATATTTTGCTAAAACATAATAAGTTATTGTGATTGATTTGCCAGTGCAGTCCTCTCAATGTTTTTATATATAATTCCTTCTTTTATTTTGTTTTTTTTTTTGCCAAGAAAAATATCTTTTTTTTTTACATTAAAAGGGTACTGGCTAAGGGAAAACAAAAATAAGTGAAAAAAAAAAAAATCACGCTTGTCGCCAGACCCTGTAAAGAGGACAGTAGGAGAATAGAAGCAAGGGGTGGAGATCCAGTTAACATTAGAGGTGTCTTGACACTCCTCTTTTGAAAGAGTTTAAGTCATAGGCAGGTGGAAAAACAGGCAAAGGAAGAGAGTTCCAGAGTTTACCAGTGTAAGGGATGAAAGAGTGAAGATACTGGTTAACTCTTGCATTAGGAAGATGGACAGAATAAGAATGAAAAGAAGTAGAAAGTCTTGTGCAGCGAGGCCGCGGGAGGGAGGAAGGCATGCAGTTAGCAAGTTCAGAAGAGCAGTCAGCATGAAAATAGCGGTAGAAGATAGATAAAGATGCAACATTGCGGCGGTGACTTAAAGAATCAAGAAAGTCAGTTAGAGGAGGAAAGTTGATGAGGCGAAAAGCTTTAGACTCCACTCTGTTTAATAAAGCTGTATGAGTTGAGCCCCCCCAGACATATGAGCCATACTCCATACATGGGCGGATAAGGCCCCTGTACAGAGCAAGCAGCTGAGAGAGAGAGAAAAATGGACGCAGACGCCATAGGACACCTAACTTCTTGGAAGCTGATTTAGCAAGAGTAGAGATATGAAATTGCCAGTTTAGATTTTTAGCAAAGGATAGACCGAGTGTGTTTAATGTGGAGGAGAGGGGAAGTTGAGTGTCATTGAAGAAGAGGGGATAGTTATCTGGAAGGTTATGTCGAGTAGATAGTTGTAGAAATTGAGTTTTTGAGGCATTGAACAAAACTAGGTTTGCTCTGCCCCAATCAGAAACAAGTGAAAGATCAGAAGTTAAGCGTCCTATAGCATCTCGCCTTGAGTCATTTAATTCTTGTTGGGTTGGGCGTCTGTTGTACGACGTTGAAAAATGCAAGGTGGTGTCATCAGCATAGGAGTGGATAGGGCATTGAGTCAGATTTAGGAGATCATTGATGAATAATAGAAAGAGAGTGGGTGATAGGACAGAACCCTGAGGAACACCACTGTTGATAGTTTTAGGAGAAGAACAATGACCGTCCACTACAGCAGCAATAGACCGGTCGGAAAGGAAACTAGAGATGAAGGTACAGAGAGAAGGATAGAATCCGTAGGAGGGTAGTTTAGAAATTAAAGATTTATGCCAGACTCTATCGAAGGCTTTCGATATGTCAAGGCCGACAGCAAAGGTTTCACCGAAGTCCCTAAAAGAGGATGACCAAGATTCAGTTAGGAAAGCAAGAAGATCACCAGTAGATCGGCCTTTACGGAAACCATACTGGCAATCAGAGAGAAGGTTGTGAGCTGATAGATGCCTCATTATCTTCTTGTTAAGGACAGATTCAAAGGCTTTAGAAAGGCAGGAAATCAAAGCTATAGGGCGGTAGTTAGAAGGATTGGAGCGGTCACCCTTTTTAGGGACAGGTTGAATGTGAGCAAACTTCCAGCAAGAAGGATAGGTAGAAGTAGAGAGACACAGACGAAAGAGTTTGACCAGGCAGTGAGCGAGTTCGGAAGCACAGTTTTTGAGAACAACAGGAGGGACTCCATCCGGACCGTAAGCCTTCCGAGAATCAAGGCCAGAGAGGGACTTGCTTATAATGATTAAAGTTATTAAAAATTTAACCATTTCAGGGGAATGTTGAGGCCTCTGAAGGAATTTTTGTCACATGTTGCTACAGTACCTACTTTCTTATAGCAAAACATTTTTTTTTACAAAGATTTCATATTTAATTTCCATATTTCCTTCTTTTTTTTGTCTGTAAATAAGTCCTTTTCTGTTCATGCTATCATTAATAGTACTGTATAGGTATGATAAATGGTGAAATATTTTGCTATTACAGGATTATAACTTATTGTGATAAATTTGCCCCCAACCAAGTAGGTGATAAGATAATGGTAGGTACCTTGGGGAATGCTAAAGTGTGACTGTGTGTCATAATTCCCCACCATTAAAGAAGTCACCATATGTGAGTGGAACAGGTTAGGTTAGGTTAGATTAGGTTACCTATATTAATCAGTTTAATATCAGAGATTGCAGTTTAAATTCCCTTCTTTTCTTTATTTTGTCTGGCGGCCGTTTTCTGAGTAGAGCAGTTGTTAGTTTAGTTTATGTTAGGTTAAGTAAGGTTACGCTAGGTTATTTTTAGTTTATAAGAGGGAATGTCCGGATCGATATATTTACCAATTTATCATTCTCTAATTACCTCTGGGCATCATAACTTCCCTAAGAGCTATCCTGTACAACTCGTATGTCATTCTGTTCATTATTCTGCTCACACACCCCTGTGCTAAGCCTACTGTGTCTGCCAACACAATAAACACAATAAAATAAATAAAATCGTAATGTTATCAACACCTGCAAATGACATGGCACAGCACGGGATCTTCTTGGGGCTGGTATACAACTCGTGGTTCTAGTCTAGCACACCAATGAAGGAGTTCTTGTCTGGGAAATCTATAATATATATATAAGCAAATGTTTGTCACTACGCAAATGGATATATTCTGTCTGTGTATGACCTCTCACGTCTCATCGCTCTTTGTAAAGCCAAGTCATGTTATAAAAGCACTTGCAATTCCATCTTCGTTCACAGAATAAACAAAGTCGAGCATCACTAGACATATACACGGGTTGTTTATTGGAGAAACCTTCAATTCAATTCCACTGTGCGTCCCTACGATCAGCTTAAGGGTGCAAATATGGCGGATGAATCATCGTAACATTTGTTTGAAAATACACCTTAGCGACTTACGAGGGTGCTACGATTATCGTAGGCGCTACGATGATCTTAGCGGCCGTTACGAGCTTTCGATCATCCCACCCCAGGCCTTTGAATCGGCAGCACCTGTGAAAGAAAACACAAAAAAAAACACAGCCGAAAAAAAGAAATACTCAGCAGAATTACTTCTTAAATCTAACATTCCACACTTTTTCAAGGAATTCTTTCACAGCCTCTATCATTCGTCCAATTGCCACACCATTCAGTCCCAACAGCAGCACCATCCACTCACAACCAGTCCTTCCACTCACCACATTGGTTCCATGCCCTAATTCATTCAGAAACACTCTCATCACATCCGCACGTGCTCTCTCATATCTCTTGCATTCTAACATCAGATGCACCACAGTCTCATCCACACCCCTGTCACACATCTCACACTCTTTCCTCCTATCCTCTGACCATCTATAGGTCCTATCATTCCCTTCCACACACTGCGCTCTCACTCTGAACAGAAGGTCGCCACCTAGGCTACCATCATACCAAACTTCATGCTTTGGGGCCTCTTTCTCCCTATACCACCTCAGAGTTTCCTTTCTATCCATCCTATTCTTCCACTCGCTAAGTCCATCCACTTTCACTGCTCTATCTATCTCCCTTTTCCATTTTCTCTCATCCCACTCTGCCCCCTCTTTGTTTCTATCTGTCATTCTCCATTCAACAACATTTTGTCTATCCTCGAAAGGTCTGTGCACCCTCCTAACTAACATACTATTCTTGTCTATCATTTTCCCACATTTGTTTCCCCATTTGCTATCTCCTAGAGTCCACAAGTATACCTTCCTTGCTAGTCTTGTTTCATTCATTCTCTCTAATCTCACTTTATATCTCAGAGTTGCTTTCATCTGCCTTTCCCTAAAAGTGCTCCACCCCATATCCCCTCTCAGTGCGTCTACTGCTGCATACCTAGGTGCATTCAGAGCCATTCTAGCTACCTTGTTTTGTCCCACCTCTAACTTTTCTATCTCACTCTCATTCCAAGCCATTACATCCATACCATACATGATACTTGGGACAGCCACACTCTTCCACACTTCCCTCAGTACCTCATACTTGCATGCTCTCATTCTTGCTGCACTTCCTAAGCGACCTACCCATTGATTCGTCATACTTATCTTTTCATTCTTTGCTCTCTCACATCCATCTGTACTCATCCACACTCCTAAGTACTTGTATTCTTTAGTCTGTTGCAACTCCTTTTCATCTAACATCCAGGTGGTATTACACTCATTCTCTAACCCATTGACTACCATTATCTTACTCTTCTCACTACTGAAGCTCACTCCAAAGTCTCTTCCATACCCTCCTATCACATCTAAAACACTTTGTAGTTCTTCTACCGACTCACTCAAAACAACCACATCATCCGCATATAGTAACATGCATATCTTGTCCTCTCCAACTTTCACTCCCACATTCATTCTTCTTATCCTGGCAGCTAGCTCTTCAGTATATAAACTAAAAAGGGTTGGTGAGAGGCTACATCCTTGTTTAACACCTCTTTCGCTCTTCACCCAGTCTGTGACATCAGATCAAGATCAAGATCCTCAAGTCAGTGGTACAGATTCATGAGAGGGGAAAGCATGTCAGACAGTGAAAATGTCGAAAGCTTGAAAGTGAATGGCAAATGTATTACAGATAAGAATGAAATCAGGGAGTCAATAAAAGAGTTTTGGGAAAACATAGGTGTAGGTGAGGTATTGGAAGTGAGAGAAGGGTGCTTGACACTGGAAGGAAAGGATTCGAATGAGTTGAATGAAAGGATCAGCAGGGAAGAGGTTGAAAAATGTGTGAAAAGACAGAGGAATGGTAAGGCAGCAGGACCAGATGATATCCCATATGAATTTTATAAGAATGGTGGTGAGGTTATGATTGATAGAATGACTCAGCTATTTAACGAAGTGTGGGAAGAAGAGAAGGTGCCGAGAAAGTGGAATGAATGTAGAGTGACACTAATTCATAAGGGAGGATACAAGAGTAAGAATGAGTTGAAGAATTATAGGCCAATTGCCCTTGTGAACACAGTAGGCAAAGTCTTCTGTGCTGTGTTGAATGACATATTGTGTAAATGGATTGAGAGAGTAAGAGTACTGGGTGAAGAGCAAAATGGTTTCAGAGTGGACAGAAGAGCAGAAGATAATATATTTGTCGTGAATGAAATGATTGCAAGGAAAAAGAATTTTTATCTTTTACCCATGGCGCCGGTAGGCTTCAGGGAGACCTTAGATGGTTGGCCTCCGCCCGTTAGTAGCGCGAGTTAGATTTTTTAAAGTGACGCCTTGTTTCTTCTTTATGGATAGGCTCATGCTGCCAGCGGAAGCTCCTCGCGCATATAACGTTGCAGTCCCGGCGAGGATGGTGTTATGGCAGCATGTGGGTGATCTTAGGCCACTCGGCGGTAGTAACGTAGAAAAGTGGCCAGCACGTGCCGAGGCTCGAACGCGGGACCCTGAGCTGGTATGCCCGACCGCTAGCCACTAGACCACCGCCTCCCCAATGAGGGAGGCAAGCTGTATTTAGGATTTCTAGATATAGAGAAAGCTTACGACAGGGTAAATAGAGAAATGCTTTGCAGAGTTTTAGAAAAGGTTGAGCTAAGTGAAAAAATAGTCAAAATTGTCAGGAGTATATATGTTGGGACCAAAGCTAGATACAAACTAGGGAATATAGAGACAGAATGGGTGAAGAGTGAGAAAGGAGTCAGGCAAGGATGTATTCTGTCACCAATCTTGTTTAGTATGTACACAGAAGAACTAGCAGTCAGGTTGAGAAGAATGAATGCAGGAGTGAGTGTCGGGAGGGACAAGGTATGCATGTTGTTATATGCAGATGATGTAGTCTTAATGAGTGAGTCTGCAGAGGAGCTACAAAGCTTATTAGATGTGGTAGATGAGTATGGAAGAGATTTTGGAGTGAATTTTAGTTGTGAAAAAAGTAAGGTAATGATAGTAAATAGATCAGAAGATGAGAGGGATGCTACATGGAGACTTGGAGTGAAAGAGTTGCAGCAAGTATGTGAGTACAAGTATCTAGGGATATGGATGAGCCCAAATATTAACAAGTGTAGCATTATGAGTGTAGGTAAAGGTAATAGGCCTGTAGACTACACATTAAATGACAATACCTTAGGAAAGTCATATAGTGTGAGGGACTTAGGAGTTCAAATAAGCAGTGACTTGCGCCCCAGGGAACAGTGTATTATAGCTAGAAATAGAGCCAACAAGATAATGGGATTTATTAGTAGGTGTGTGACAAATAGGAGTTCTGAGGTCATTCTGAGGTTGTATTTAGCGCTAGTAAGACCCCACTTAGATTATGCAGCTCAGTTTTGGTCCCCTTATTATAGGAAAGATATAGGCTCCTTGGAAGCAGTCCAGAGAAGAATGACCAAGATGATTCAGGGGCTGAGAAATTTACCCTACAAAGATAGGTTAAAACGTCTTAATCTCCACTCCCTAGAGAGAAGGAGAGCAAGAGGGGATTTGATTGAGGTTTTCAAATGGGTAAAAGGAATTAATAAGGGAAACATTGATCAGGTTTTAGAATTTAGTAGTCAGGATAGGACACGTGGAAATGGGTACAAGCTAGAAAAACTTAGATTCAGGACAGACATAGGTAGATATTGGTTCACTAACAGAGTGGTGAACGATTGGAATAGGCTGGGTAGACACGTAGTAAGTGCTGAGTCAATAGATAGCTTTAAAAGACTGTTGGATCAGAGTATGGATAGGGATGACAGGTGGGATGGCTAAATATTGGATAATTCCAAGGGTGGGGGGCAAGGAGCTGCCTCGTGTAGGTCATTAACTGGCCTCTTGCAGTCTCCTCATTTCTTATGTTCTTATGTTCAAATGGATGTGAGAAGGCTAAGAATGAAAAGATTAGTATGGTGAATCAGTGGGTTGGCAGACTAGGGAGTGCAGCAAGAATGAGAGCGAGTAAATATGACGTGTTGCGAGAGATATGGAAGAGTGTGGCTGTTCCGAGTGTAATGTATGGTATGGAAGTGATTGCATGGAGTGAAAAGGAGATAGACAAGTTGGAAGTAGGGCAGAATAGAGTAGCAAGAATGGCACTGAATGCACCAAGGTATGCAGCTGTAGAAGCTTTGAGAGGTGACATGGGATGGAGTACGTTCAGGGAGAGACAGATAAAGGCAACTTTGAGATATAAAGTTAGGCTGGAACGAATGGAGAATACAAGAATTGCACGGAAGGTGTATTTGAGGAATGTAAGGAGGAGTAAATGGGAGAAGAAATGTCTGAACATGGTAGACAGGAGTGGCATGCTCGTTAGGTGGGTGCATAAATTTTGTGAAGGGAGAGAATGGTTGTATGAATGGAAGGTGATGAACAGAAGTAGAGAAGGGTTAGAGTGGGATGTGAAAAAGTGGAAAAGCGAGATAGACAAAACAGTGAAAGGTGTGGGACTAAGTAAGTGGAAGACTGAGATGGAACGAAAGAAGACTTTGGAATGGTACAGAGAGAAAGAGGCCCCAATGTATGTAAGGTGGTATGATGGAAGCCTGGGTGGTGATCTTCTCTTCCGAGCTAGGGCACAGTGTATGGATGTGAATGCAAGGAACTACAGATGGTCAGAGTCCCGCAGCAAAGTGTGCCAGATGTGTGATATGGGAGAGGATGAGACGGTAGAGCATGTAGTACTAGAATGCGAGAAGTATGACCGTGACAGAATGGAAATGATGCGTGTGATTCTGGCAGAAATGGGACGTGAAATGAATGAGGTGACTGAAAGAACTGGAAGGGAATGGATGGCGTTGTTGCTAGGACTGTGTGAGGAGACGAGTGAACGGATGATTGACGCGGTGAAAGAGTTCCTGGAGAAAATGTGGTATGCGAGATTGAGAGATTAGGGCATGTAATTAGAGTATGCATCTTTGATTTATTTAGTTTCTTTTTTTCTGTGTACTTTCCTTTTTTTTCCCCTTTTTCTCCTCACAGGAGCTGCCGATATAAAGGCCCGACTTGGAGGAAATTTCAAGTCACCTGTGACATCAAGATCAAGATCAAGATTGGTCCTGTATCAACACAAACATGGCAGCGAGTGATGTTGTGTTCCAGGCGGGAAATGTGAGTTTGTGCTCCCGTGTTCATCATCTATCAATCTTAACTCACAAGTTATAGCTTGTTATTCATTATCATTTCACATGATCGGTTGATTTCGTGTGCAAATGACCATTGCAGCTCCTTGTGTCATTTCCAGGACTGGAAGAATACCAGTTTTGAATTTTGATGTCGGTGACTATTAAACACAGCTTATGACCATAGCTCGTGTAGGAATCATAAGAATGGTTGGCATTAGAGTAATAAGTACATTTTTACAACTTCACTATAATGCACCTGAATCTAAACACTTCGTATAGATTTCGATCCATTTCGAATGATTTTAACATTAATTTTTGTCGCAAATGCATATCTTGTAAGATATTCTCATCACCCCCAACAAGCCTGGATACCTGTGGGATTATGGGTTTTTTTGGGCGGGGAGAAGACGAAATACAGTGATCTAGGTGAAGATTTGTGGTAAAATTTTTGAAGTGCTTAGAGATACGGCAGTCGTACCGCGTTGTCATCCGCTATTCCGATGGCCTGTGCCGGTATTATTGCAGTTTCAACCAATACACCACACGTAACTATAAACTACCTCAGGGTCTAGATGACACTGTTAGGAGCATTTCTAGCCCCATATTACACTGTCGGAAAATAATAATTAATAATAGGAAATTTCTTTGACTTCTAGGGAAATTTCCTTAGATTTTTTAGTCCATATTGGTGAATGTTTTGTTATATTATTGTCATTATTATGAAGTATTATTGTAGTTATGAAGGTTAGGTTAGGATATTGAACCAGGTTTCTGGTTGTGTTTGAATAGTGTCCTAGCGGAGGGGGTCCAGGAGGAGCGCAGCCCTCCCCGGTTAGAATAGGTTTGTCGTGTTTGCTATATTTAAGGAATTTTTAGGGAAATTTCCCTAGACTTTCAAAGTCCATATATCACTCATATATGCCTCCCCCCAAAAAAATACCCGATTCCCGACACCCCCCAAGCTTGCTTCAGAGGTTGGGGGTGTGTGGGTAGAGATAGGGAATATTGGTTGAAACTGCAAATTTACCCCTGTGCCTTATTATTCACCTGGTAAAGCATCTTTCAAGTTATGTTAGGTTGATTTTGTTATGTTAGGTTTGGTTATATAAGCTTTTTACCCAAAAGTTAGGCACATGCCGTATCTATAAGCGAGCATTATGAGGATACGGCATTCATTAGGTTATGTTAGGTTAGGTTTGGTTTGGTTTGGTTCGGTTATATAAGCTTTTTATATTTTATTACCCAAAAGCTAGGCACTTGTCATATCTATAAGCGAGCACTTACAGGTACGGCTGCTGTACCTGTAAGCAATGCCTAAAATTTTACATCCTCACCAGAATGCACCTGCATATAAAAAGTAACAAAGTGCTTAGAAATACGGCAGTTGTACCGCGTTGTCATCCGCTATTCCTACGGCCTGTGCCTTATTATTTACCTGGCAAAGCATCTTTCAAATAATGTTAAGTTTGATTAGGTACGGTTTGGTTCGGTTAGATTCGGTTATATAAGCTTTTTACCCAAAAGTTAGGCACGTTCCGTATCTATATGCGAGGACTATGAGGATACGGCATTCATTAGGTTATGGTTAGATTAGGTTAGGTTTGGTTCGGTTATATGAGCTTTTATATTCTATTACCCAAAAGTTAGGCACATGCCGTATCTATAAGCGAGCACTTACAGGTACGGCTGCCGTACCTGTAAGCTGTGCCTATAAATAACACCTTGTATAGATTTTGACCCAATTTGAATGATTTTGACATTCATTTCCGTCGCAAATGCATATAGTTTTGTAAGATATCATCATCACCCCCAGCAACCCTAGGAACCTGTGCGAATGCAGGTTTTTTTTTGACCGGGGGAAGAAGAAATAGTGATTTAGGTAAAAATTCAGTTCTTTAAACCACCCACAATTTAGACAAAACATTTTTTTGGTAAAATTTTACATCTTCACCAGAATGCACCTGGATATAAATAACACCCTTTTTGTATAGATTTTGATCCATTTTGAATGATTTTGACATTTATTTCTGTCGCAGATACATATATAATAAGTATCCTCACCACCCCTAACAAGCCTGGGGACCTGTGGGAGTGCGGGGTTCTTGAATGGGGAAGACAAAATAGTGATTTACGCTAAGTGCAAAGTGCTAAAATTACTAACATAACTTAACATCACCTAACTATGACCTATTAACAAATGTGTGATGCACTGATGGTCATAAAAATTGGCGTGTGCCTATGAAAAAAAAATGGCGTCTGCACCTCAGCCAGCCCCCCGATATTTAGTCCTAAAAAACATTTGATATCTTCTAAATTAATATTACATATCATAACAAATTAACCAAACCTTAACCTAAATTGACAAATAACAGAACTTTGTGGGAACAAGTGGAGTCATGTATCACGAGAGCCAATGAAATTCATTGTTTTTAGTCACATGACTTCTTGAGCCAATCACATCTCATTATTTCTTATCGCCCGAGATTTTCAAAGCGGGCCGCTCAGCTCAAATATGGAGTCTTGGCGATGCGGTGATAGCTTATTTAGCAGAACGCACCCTAAGGATCAAAGAGTTCATCACTTCCTTAAGAGTCGCTAACCCAACCCAACTTAACCAAACCAAACCAAACCAAACCAAACCAAACCTAACCTAACCTAACCTAACCTAACCTAACCTAACTATACCAAACCAAACCTAACCAAAACTAAGCTGTTACAAGCAAATAAGAGCTTTAAAAATTGAACCAAACTTACCTTGAGTAGAATTTGCGTGGGAGTAGTGTTCACCAGCACTCTTAAGGAAGTGACAAACTCTGGTGAAATTTTGAATCTTCACCAGAATGCACCTGGATATGAATAACACACTTCATATAGATTTTGATCCATTTTGAATGATTTTGACATTCATTTCCATCTCAAATACATATATGATAAGATATCCTCATCACCCCCAACAATCCTGGGGACCTGTGGGAATGAGGGTTCTTGGGTGGAGAAGACAAAATACAGTGATTTATGCTAAGAAGGTGCCAGAATCACTATTATAACCTAACATAACCTAACAATTACCTATTTACAAACATGCAATGCACTGATGGTCAGAAGCACATGCTTCTTACTGGGGTATAAACTAGGGTGGGGGAGGCGGTGGTCTAGTAGCTAACCATCGGGCATACCTGAGTTCAAGCCCCGGCACGTGCTGGCCACTTTTCTTTGGTAATACCGCTGAGTGGCCTAAGATTACCCACATGCTGCCATAACACTATCCTCGACAGGACTGCAAAGCTATAAGGAAATCCATAGCAACATTGTTTTTGTCAACAAATATCACTATTTCTTCAAAGTAACAGTAGGAACACTGTTTGCAGGTAGACATGGCGACAGAGTGATCTCAAGCCTGATGGTTACCCTTCTTGATCCCACGTAAAGTGATGTGATTGGCAGATTATTTTAAGATTTTTTTTTCATTGGCTGTGATGCACTTACCATGCAAGCGCACTTCAATTCACGGTTTCAATTCATGCTCGAACATGAGTCAGAAATACAGGCAGGATTCATTCCTACTACACCAAGAAAATTGATTCCCGATGGAAAATCAGTAAGACATAATTTCAGATTCCAGTAAGGCATGTAATAACCTCATTCCTAATTTTATAAGGTATTATGGTAATAATGGAAAATGTTAATTTGTTTCAATAAGTAATGCTCCCACAATTCCCTATTCACGCACCTGCAATGCACACTCTTGCTTCTTCCTTGGGTATAAACTAGAGCAGTCACGTGTGTACCTCCCCCAACCTCAGTTTTGTGTTCAAAGACACCAAAATCTGGTGCTGTTTTGTGACACTCCATTCTACTGGAAATTTCTTTTTGTTGTACTTCTAGATCAAGTATAGCATGAAGAAGTGAGTTGTTGCTGTAAATTATGTTCCTCTGAGCTGTTATTAGATGGTTTTCTGTGTTTTTTGTGTGTGACCTTCAACTCCTGGCTCTGTGTTTTGATGTCATTCTAAGTTAGTGAATCCTTAAGCCTTGAAGACTTGGTGCAATACTCCCTTCACATTTCAAACCTAATCCTTTCTTTTCAGGAATTAACATTTGAGGAAATATGGGATGACTCTCTACTGATCCAGCAATATGATGAGGCGATGGCTAAGGTAACCTTAAAGCTGGCTCAACGGACTTCTGTGGCCAACACCACTGAGAGTGAACAGTCCGAGGCCAGTCACAAGGATGTAGGAGATCAGAGCCAACAGCCTGGCACACACCACACCCCTTCCAACAGTAACAGGAAGAAGAAGAAGAACAAAAAGAGGTTTAATGTGAGTAAAAATGAGACAGACAGATGTGCAGACAGAGAAAAAGAAATAGACAGGCAGAGAAGTATACAGACAGATGGGTGTACTTATGGTTCAACATTCAGCAATGTCACCAATGTATTGTCATTAGGTATTTAGGAATGAATACCTGTAAAGATGAAGCCTGTGTCACCTGATGGCAGCTCACCAAGCCACCACATTAGGGACGGATGGTTTCTAGGTCCTTCAGGAACTCATGTCTTCTTTGGTCTACCTAACGATACTCTACCTTCCACTGTAAACTGTTTCAAGTGCTTCACCAAGTAATTTATATTTTTCTCTCCACGTAATTAAACCAATCACCAATCACTTATCATTTAACTCCTATGTTCAACTCCAAGTCTGCCTTGTATATCCTCACTTGTTGGGACATCCTTCACAGTAACATCATATTGTTTTCACTGGATGACAAGCAATGATGATACAACATGCTGGTAAACAACAAACCACCTTTAGAAACTGTGTCAAAAGTTCATTGAGGATGTAGAGGCCGACACAGTAAACAATAAAAGATCCTTGTTAAGTAACATTAGTTAGATTTTTTCCCATTAAGTTTAATCACTCCATTGACTATTCCTAATATTTCCAAAAATGATGTACAGGAAGGCTCCCCTTATGATTTGCATATGTTTAGTGATACTTCTATAAAGGCTTATGGGGTAGTGACCTATATCACAAATTATGTAGACCAGCCCATTATTCTGGCATGCAAAGCTTGAGTGGCTCCATGAAAGACCAAAACGCTACCAAAATCAGGGCTTGCGCTGGCACTCGCCATATGCGATAAAATAAAAACAATTTTGATATGATTATATCACATCAGCGAATGTTCTTGGTGACAGTATATTGTATTATGTATTATCTCAATGTGCGCGGATTGTTTAGATCTGCGCACATTGACAGAATCCACTTACCTTAAGCACAGCATGTCATGCAAAATACGGCAGGTATATGGGCGATAATTTGTGTATTTGATCAATCCTCCGTGAAATATTTTCAAGTTATTTGGCTTCTTCTTCTTCTTCTTCTTCTTTTTTTTGGGGGGTGGGGTGCTACAGTTTTTTTTTATTTGGCTACAAAGTTGGCTACAAGCTTTAAATGTCCAGAGCAAGCCCTGACAATTAGAACTAACACCCAGGTTTGCAGCAGTTCACTATAGTAAACATATTAGGGAAATCTTAAGTCATATATAATTTATGAACACCTTCATGTCGTCTAACAGTGAAGTAACCCTACAGTGGGTAGTGAATAATGAAAGCAACATCTTGTATGTTAAGAACAGAGTACATGATGTGATAATTACTGACCCTAACTGCCATTGCCATCATCTTGCAACTAAGGATAATCCAGCTGACCATTTGACCAGATTATGATCAATTCATGACTAATAGAACCTGGCTGGTGATGAATTATAAGGATCATTGACCAGATCAAAAATTTTAAACACCAGTGGAACCTAATGATGTGGTTGTCCTGGAAATTTATGATAGTGATTGTCTGTCTGCCTCTATTTGATCCTCGAATTCAACAGTTGAAGGAAGTTAATCAAAATCACAAGTATAGTTTTGCAGAGGATGTGACAAAGACAACAAGACAGGGTGCATGTACTATAATAATCTAGAATGCAGGTAGTAGTACAGAGTGCGCCAATATCTATAGAGCAACTGGCCGGCAGGCCGTGTCTCAAGCCTACTATAACATCATTGAACCAAAGTTCAAGTGCTTGAGACACGTGTACAAAACATCAATCATCAATTCATTGTGTGTGTGTGTGTGTATGTAAGCATAAAGTTGAGCCATAGACATGCTCAGCCAAGGAACAACCCAAGTCCTGTTTGAGTGCTGTTTGAATACCAAGTAGAACGGTTGAGAGGTGTTTCATCCAGTGGCCGGAGGTGGTGCGGGCCATGATTGCTGCTTTGAGTTGATGGTGGAAGCGTTCAACCATTCCATTACTAGCTGGATGGTAATCTGTAGTGCGTATACACGAAAATCCAAGGAACTTCATTAGTTGGTACCATAGATTGGATTCGAACTGACGACCTCTGTCAGTCGTCACCACAGAAGGTACTCCAAAGTGTGATAACCATCCAGAAATGAAGGCCTTTGAAACGGTCTCTGCAGTCATGTCATGAATGGGAATTGCTTTTGGCCAGTGGGTGAAACGGTCCACTACAGTAATTAGATAACAGAAATCTTCCTATGTTGACACTGGCCCCACGATGTCCATGTGAACGTGTTAGAAGTGCGCTGAAGGAGGAAGAAACATTCCAATTGGCGACTTGATGTGTTGTTGGATTTTTTGGTCTGACAGGCAGAACACGTCCTCATCCAGCGGCGCACGTCTTTGTTGGTGGAAGGCCACACGTACCGCTGCGTGATGAGGCACTGTGTCACACGGATACCTGGGTGAGAGATTGAATGTAGCGCATTGAGCATCACTGCGTTGTCAACAAGTGGTCAGTTGCATGCAGTGATGGGGCGGATGGTCTGGCGGTAACACTGGCGATGGCCGTACCACCTACTTCCATAAACTGGTCTGCTGCTTCACCCCTAAGATCGAGGGAATACTCTGGCAGAAACACTGTCAAGGCTGCTCGCACGTTATCTGGCATCTGCTGTGGAAATAACAGGCTCAACATTGCTTCCCTAGCGTCTGCTCCAGCAGTGTAAAGGAAGCAACAAAAGTGTAGTAACAGTCACCCAGAGCCTCTTTGTTCAGCACTTGATGCAGGCTCTGTTGTTCAAATTCTAACATAAGATCAAAAGTAGTAAAGATTTAAATTTAGTCAATCCCCAGAATTATTGGTAGACTTACTTACACATGAGTTGTCTATCTGAAGTTCCATTGGTAAATAAAATGCCAGATTTAGTCAAAAATTTAATCAACTAATTAGGTGTAAGAGTAGGATAGATTGTGCTGATCTTTCTTTTCACACTAAGTTTCACTTGTTGTTACATGAATACCCTCATCTAACTAAGGTGATAATTCTTCATGCTCATCAGGCTATTATGCACAGTGATACTATATTAAGAACAATTAATGAATCCTGAGGAGTCTAATATGACACTTAGTGACACAACCTATAACACTCAGAATGATAACACTACCACTAGTTAAAGGCTTCCAAAAAGAGCTGCTCAGGAATATTGACCAAACTAATTAAAGGGAGAAATTGAAATTTTCTCTTTCGCCTTTATTATGTCAGAATTATTATGCATGAAATTTCCTCCCACTATTTTAAATGATGAATTTTTGGGTAAGGTATCACAGTTATGGGTATTTCACTTTAGATGATGAATTAGGTAATTTTTTTTATGTATGAAGAGACTTTCTGATGGTATCAAAATTTGGTGGCAAAAAATTCAGACTATTTTATTTTATATTAGTGTTCATTTGCTTACATGGCATACGAGAGACAGCCAGTGAGCCACCTCATTCCCCACAAGTGGGATCACAACTCACTCTTTCAACACATGAAAGTGTTAAGGCCACCTCCTGCTCCTACCATTCATAGCTACCACCTATACATTTTTTTTGTTTTTTTGTGTGTGTGTAATCTTGTACATAGCTGTTAATGCATTCAAATGAGTTTATAAAGGGCATTATACCATCATCACGATGTGAGCAATTCCTCACCTCTAAAGCTAAATACAGTGAAATATTTCTTTTATTAAGGAAAATTTTGGGAGATTAATATAGCTATTACCAATTCTCATGAAGGTATTATTGATCCTTAATATAATTAAGGTGTATTCGATGGCCTTGGCCTTGTGACCACGAGGAGACTGTCATCACTGTGAGTCATGTATTCAAATCATAGTGATGTGGGAACTCAAAATAAGAAATGAAACAAGTACTATTATATATTATTCAATTTTTCAATTTTTATTCTATGTGACTATTTTTTTGCAAGTGGATAAAGGTGTTGTATTAACAGTGGCACGCTGGGGACTACTGCCGGGCACGCTACACAGAGGATAAGGAGTGGTATGAGGCCACCATCACTTCTATTAACTCCCACACTGCCCGCTGCACCATCCGCTACCTGGGCTACAACAACGAGGAGGATCTGCCTATCAAAGTCCTCCACAAGAGCAAGGGTGAGGCAGCACGGCGCAGGCAGCAGGAGGCAGCAGCTTGTGATGCCCTGTCAGAAGTAAGGGATATTCTTTCCATTATTAAAACTAAGGAGCACCAAGGCTTTCAGTTTTGGATTTGTTTGTGGAAAGGAAAGTCAGGCAAGCTGTGTAGTCAATTGAGCAAAGACTGAGAATTGCTTTGTAATAAGAGAAGTGAGGTACATATGACGAGTCTTGTTTTGTGTGGACTGTAAAACAAAGTGAAAATGGATCAAAGAATTATGGAGTTACTGTTTGTGTGAAAGAAGTGAAACATTAACCTATTAAGTTGACTGTCTGCATGAAGGAAGTAGAAATAAGGATTTTGTTTATTAGTTGTATTTATCTATATACCTGGCTTATATCCACCTTAACGGGGATAGCCAAGACAATATGTTTAGGGTTTGGTGAGATATTACTTTCCCATTGTGCCTTGTCTTTTACCCCTTTGGTGAAGGCTGCAAGAATACTATCACTATTTCTTGTGGATTGTAAAAGGTGACCAAAAGGGTCAAAGGTTCTGGAAAGTCCCACCTCTGTATTCTCTTCTATGAAAAGACAAAGACAATAATAATGATGATAATACAGTAAAATCTCATTTATCCAGCACAAACAGAGCATAACATAGCATACTGATAACTATAAAGATGCCACTTTCATCAATGAAGTTGTCAAGGGAAGTAGATAAGTATATTTGAAATATTTTTGTATTATTTTACCCTATATATGCCTGGGCTGATTCATGCTGTTGTATTGAGGGTGCCAATGTTCTGAATGCCGGATAAACAAGATTTTACTGTAATGATAAGTACTTGTTGGTGTCTTTCCTAATTCAATGTTGTGGAAACAAAAACCGACTAGGGACACTTGAGTTGCACTGACTGATACATGCACTCTTCAAATCATTAAACCAATGAATGAAAGTGGCCAGAAAAAAGGGTATACATTTTAGATTTGTTGAAATATTTCCTGGTCTTTCATGCTACAATACACAATAATAAAAGTAATAATGATAAAGACATTCCATCTCAGGAAAGAAAATGCTTTATGGTAACTCTCCTAAATTGTCTCAATCCATGTATTCTTTTAGCAATTGGGTAACTGATACACATTAAAGCTAAAGGCAATGCTATTCATTGAAAAACGATAGAATATAAAATACAGCTCCATAGTCACCATTTGTTAGCTAACCATTGAAACCCTGTTTGCCGTGATCAGGTTCCACAGGGTGGTGCTTTTTGTTCCGGAGTGTAACAATACATTGGAATATTGAGCAGCTTCTAGGTGCTACAAGGCTGATCAAAAGCTATCAACTCATCACACATATTCAAATAAACAAGCAAAATAAATGTCATTTGCACTAATATAATCTTCATATATGGAAATTTTCTGAATAAAATATATAGTCATTTTGAAAGTAATAATGACAGACTTTTTGATGAAGTCCAAACTTGCTTTGAAAGAGTGTGAGCCAACATAAACAAAGCTGCCTCAGGAGTCATGGCGTTTGTCAAAGGGAAATGCATTGTGGACAGAGGATATAAAGGAGGCTATAGAAGGGAAGAGAAGAGCATATATAAAAGGCAAAGAAATGTGGAGGAGATAAGAGTGAGAAGGAAAACTGAGTACGTCTTGGAACATGATATGAAAACTTAGAGTTCATTATTGAACAAGCAGGTGTTGATGTTTTCCTATGTCTCTTTATCTTCAGATGGAGCAGTGTAGTTCAGTGGTTGAGAGTGACCAACAGTCTGACACAGACTGTGAAAAGAACAGCAAGAGGCAGCGGCTGCCATCTGACCGATACACTCCCCAGAGCATGGTGAGACACTTAGCCAGTTATAAAGGAAGGTTGTCAGAGTTTGAGTTTTAGGTGCATGCCTTAAACAATATATGGTAGGGTATATAGCTCATTGAATTGCATGATCATTTTCTCCTTTATCTAATTGCTTTTGTAAAATTGTATTTAAATTTAGACCATCTACCTAGATTAGTGTGGAAAATAATTATTCATTATGATGATGAATTACACTAGCAGGACTAGTAAATGCCAAAGGTGTGAATAGTGTTCACTTGACTGTACAGTATGAGTTGTTCAATAAGTATTTTGATGAGCAATCAACTCACAGTGATAGGGATGGGTAGTTTGGATCCCCATGTATGCCACTTGCCACCTGTGTCTGATATAACCTGTGGTGTTTTCTCTTCAGATGCCACCCCCAAACCACCATCCAGGTGGCTTCAGTACCCCTCCGGTGAGTGCCTTATTCCACACTAAGGTGGTGTTCACACATAACCTTGTTGGCTATCTGTAGTCTGTTCTGGTTAGACTACCTCCACTCTAGTACTGTAATGTATGTGACTGGTTAGTCATAAAGCATCTGTCATGTATTGGGTTCAATAGTCAGGGAAACTTACTGGCCTTCCTAGTGCTGGTTAATGACAATATGTGGGAGGGCAAATACAGATAGAATTAGTCCATGAAGTTCACGAGTCACATAGCTTATCCCTAAAATCAATCTAAGTGGACTTGCCATATTACCACATAGTAAAAGATTGCCTTCAGACAGTATTTTTTATTGGGTGAGAATATTTCTTCTTAAAGCAAGTTTTGTAGAGTCTTTTCACATTATTGGATTCAACACTCATCTTGCACTGTCCTGGAATATTTATTTGCAAAGTTTCTTGGATCTAACTGTAAAAACTCCACTGACTATGTTCAGATATAACTTTTCATCCAATCACACTCCACTATCCTCCCACCGTGCCTAAACCACCTTAGTCTACTTCACATCATGAGACCAATACATCTCCCTTACTTCATCATACGTGATCAAAGGTCTGGTGTTTTGTGATGCATTACACATCCATCTAACCATCCATGCCTCTGGTCATTTTAGCCTGTGAACATTGTCCTCCTTTACTGCCCACTTTTTGCTAGGATACAGTATAGTAATCCTCACACATACAAGTAGCCCTTCGATCTAAGAGTCCCCTTAAGTGTCAATAAAGGTAACTTCCACTAATTCTTGCCACTACGCTAGCACATCCACTGCCTCCTGCACATATCACGTCTCCAAAATCTCTCTGTCTATAGTTTTACATTTTGTTTATAAATACTCTACCTCTTCTCTATTTCCAAAGTCTTCTTTTCTCTGAGTCTTTATGGCACTCTGGAGATTTTTTTTTGAGGTTTTTATTGTTCTTTGATGCTTTTATCTGCTGCTGGATGCTCCCTTACACATCTAAAACTCCCTTATTACACACCTAATTTTATGCATAAGAGAAAATGGTTTAACTTTCGACAATGTAAATCTTTTTGAGGTTTTGTCAGTCTAAATGTGTCCATAGTTGAGTGTACTGTATTGCCAACTTAAAGAATTTCACAAGAGTTGAGAAGATGAACTTTAAAACTTCATGTGATGTAGAAAATCTGAAAATGTAACGAATTTAGTTGTTACATCTAAACTTATTCACATTTTTCAAGATGTCAGAAATTAGGACCAAATCATCTGCATGAAGTATTCCCAGTGTAGTCTCTGAAAGTGTCTTGTTAATGTTTCATGTATTGTTACAAAAGTAGAGGATTCACCACCAATCCACATTCAATGCAAACTCTATTTTAAAACCCATTGTTTTGTACATTAGGTTTTGAATCACTGTGCAGATGTTTCTCAAAATTTTGAACTTGACTCTTCCACAAGGAAATCTCAACATCTTCATGCCTTGCCCCATTCACCTCTCCCAGCTTCCTCACAAATAATGAAGGTTAAATGTTTTGATATACTTTATTTTTTATACTCCCCGTTATTGTCAGTGTTTTCAGTCACCAAAGAACTATACTTGTGCAGTCTAAGTGGATCCATTGGAAGTGAAAAAGTAGCACTGTACCAAGTAGAATATTTTGTGTGTGTGTGTGTGTATATATATATATATATATATATATATATATATATATATATATATATATATATATATATATATATATATATATATATATATATATATATTACTGCACTGATATTACAATTATACTAAATTAGAGAGAGAAGGTACAAATCATGTTTTCCATTTTTCCTCCAAACATCATTACTTTACCCTTCCATGGCCCCTAAAATCTTAATATGGTCCGCCATAGAGGCCATGGCACCAGTTTGGAAATCACTGTCATACTCATACTTTCGTTGACTTTCATGATTTGTTTCAATAATTTCAAAACAAAAATCGTGAAAGTGGTGCTCTCTCTCTCTCTCTCTCTCTCTCTCTCTCTCTCTCTCTCTCTCTCTCTCTCTCTCTCTCTCTCTCTCTCTCTCTCTCTCTCTCTCTCTCTCTCTCTCTCATTTATTTGTTTCTCTTCATTAGTTGACTATTTATTCATTCCCCATTTTTCCTTCTCCACCACCACTGTTTTTCAGGCTTTATACTTCTTTATCACGAATAAAAGGTGAGCATCAGCTGCTCTAAGGCTGTTAGTGTAAAAAAGTTGTTGATTTTTTGTTCTTACTAATTTTTGTTTATATGTTAAGAAAAGATTATAGATGGCATTTGTTTTATGTACTCTTGCACATTTACAGGAAAGGGTACATTAAAAAATAGCTTATTATGATTTTTCTATATTAATTCAGTGTTGTGATGAGAATGATGTTATTCTGCAGAGAGATTATCAAAGATATTGTTATGTATACTCCTCTCAGCCACATCTTCCTTTGCTGCCACCACCTCCAGCCCTCGCCCTGGATACTAATGCAGACCCCCAGACCTCAGAGGCGCTACATACCATGCTCATGAGCTGGTACATGACTGGCTACCATACAGGCTACTACCAGGGCATCCAACAAGCACAGGGCAGGAGGAGGCACCGGTAGTGATAAGCAGTTGATGCCAGTACATTGTTGAGATGTGCTCACGGATAGAGTGGGCTGCTTCCATAAGGTGCTCTGGCAGTACCATCCATACCTGTGAATAGTATTAATGAACACATGTTTGAAATTTCTTCTTATCTTGTTAATAGTGACTTATGAGGAAGATTTTTCTTTTCTCTCAAAGCAATGAATAAACCAATTGTTTTTATATTCAGTCAAAGATTTGTTTCATTAGGAAGTTTCAAGTTCCAAGATATAACTGAGTATCTTAATAAAAGTTTTTATAAGGATAAATAAAACTATTTCACCTGGAAGCAGTAGTCTGGTTATTATATTGTCTAGAAAAACTCAAACCATTTCTACCATCTTCATGACAGATGAGGATTATCTGCAGCATTGAAAATATCAAAAATATGATTCTATCCACTGTAGCTCAATGGGATCCAATTCAGTTGTTTTATTTATTTATTCATACCACTCCTATTTTACCCCTTGGTGTGGCGTACACCATTTCTCATCTCTTAGAGGAACCATCTGACAGACAAACACATGCAGACACTTCACTCACATACACAAGGATAGGATTCCCACTCCTGCCAGGATTGCAAGGTCACAAACTCTCGGTTTACTCCCATATCCATTTACTGCTAGGTGAGCAGGGGTTACAGCGTTTTGAGAAGAAGAACCCATTTTGTTTTCACCTGACCTGGGTTTTGAACCCAGAATATCTCAGTTGTAAGCTGAGCGTACTAACCACTACATGACAGGAGTAAACAGTTACATAAGTCTATTTGCATATGATGCAAAATCATTGCAAGGAGCTACAGAATGATATAAACAAGATATATGAATGGAGCAAGACATGAAAAATGAAATTTATTGCAAAGAAATGCCATGTATTGGAAATGGGAAAGAGTGCGATGAGACCCTCATGGACGTATAAGTTACTACAAAATTTCATTTCATTAGTAAAAGAAGAGAAAGATTTGGCAGTGGTAATACAGGACAATTTATCACCAGAGAAACATATAGATAGAATATTTGGTGACATATTGAGGATGCTAAGAAATATACAGATTGCTTTTTATTTCTCAAATAAAGATATGATGAGAAAAATTATAACTACAATGATTAAAACAAAACTGGAATATGCAGAACTATTATGGTCCCCTCACAAAAAAAAACTTGTATTGAAATTGGGAAAGAATACAGAGAATTGCAACTAAGATGGTGCCAGATTTGGAATGTCTAATATATGAGGAAAGATTAAAAGATGCATCTAACCACTAAGAGAATGAGGTGACTTAATTATAATTTATAAATTGATGAACAACATGGAGGAAAAAGACAATATCTAATATTGAGAAGAAAAGGAGAGGCTAGGTATTTAAGGTGACAAGGAAAAATTGCAGAAAGGAATTTGCTTGAACGATACAAAAAATACTGTTTTCCCCAAAAGTAATATACCTGGAATGGACTAAAGGAAAAGGTGATAATGGCAAAGAATGTACATCAACTGAAAGAATAACTGAAGGAATATAGATACTGAGACAGGACCACACGAGTGTAGCTCAGGCCCTGTATACTACAACTAGGTAAATACTACACAAGATTGCGGCGACGACAGCTGACAGATGTAAAGAAACCTATTTATTAGTGTTGAAAATAGAAGATCCCCCTCTGTTTCCAAGCCCTTTGCCATTGTGGAAGGGCTTAGGGACCAGAGATTGAGGTCTGATGCTGCGAAGCTTCGGATTTCAGTCTCCTGTCTAACCAATATTCGCTTGGCCTCATCTATCTTTTCTTCTTAACCTCTCACTATCCACTTCTTTCTTTATAGTGTAAGAGCTGTGCTGAGAGGATGAAAGGCTAGCAACAAGTTCAGTCATGAAGGTGCCATCACTGCCATGGGCATGGTATACCCTCCCTATTTTATTGCCCTTACTCTTCAGGGGATTTATGGGGAGCACACCAATTATATACCCCACTCACACTTGGCTCACCATGGCCAATAATCAAAATTTAAAACTAAGGTGCACTGGGGAATGCACCTCAAAAAATACATCCCCCTGACTTCCCTGGCTTTAACAAGTACACAGCTCTGAAAACTCTTCTAACCACCCATCTGTCAACTCCCTCGTCTCTCACCTCCTCTTTTTACCTATTTATCAAACATCAACCCCTACTTCTACATCTGTATCTTCCTCAAGTATAACTACCTTACAACCATATATACCTCCAAAAAGTAAAAACCACTCAACAACTCTATCCTGGCTTCTTCCTCTTCTGTAACTCAGACTGTTCCCTCCTCTCACCCTCACTGACGCCCATCCACTACCACTAAATACTAATCACCTTAATTTATCCCATCTCTTTGGTCTTCGCCGATGGAACAAATACTTCCATATCCCTGCTCATGCTCCATACTAATAAAAAACACTTTCCAATTCCAGCAATGCATCCGAAGACAGGTTATGTTGAGATTTTCATTCTTGGAAATTTCAATGTTCACCACCAACGTTGGCTTTCATCCTCTTTCACTGACAAACCTGGTGAACAAGCCTTCAACTTTGCTATCATCCATGACCTAGAGCAGCTGGTGCAGTTCCCTAGTTGTATCCCTGACCGCCTTGGAGACACGCCCAACATTTATTATCTTTTTCTAGCTTCCAATCCTTCAGCTTACTGTGTCAAACTCTCCTCTCCGTTGGGTTCCTCTGATCACAATCTTATTTTCGTTACCTGTTCTATCGCTCCAGTGCAGCCTCAGGTCCCACCTAAGCAGAGGTGCTTCTGGCATTTCAACTCTGCTAAGTGGGAGGACCTAAGGCAGTACTATTCTGATTTTCCTAAGGGTAATTATTGCTTCTGCATCAGAAATCCTTCTCTTTGTACCAAAAGCATAACAAAAGTGATTGGTTCTGGCATGGAGTCATATATTCTTCACACTTTCTCTAATACTAAAGCTAAAAAGCCCTGGTTTAACTCTTCTTGTTCTCGTGCTGTCAAAGATAGAGAGGCGGCTCACAAACGGTACCGTAGCCATCCATCTGTCTGTAATCATGCCAAATCTATTCAACTTACTAAAAATTCTTTCATCAATAGAAACTGTCAAAATCTTTCCAATTCTAACTTCTCGTGATTTCTGGCATTTAGCTAATAACATTTTAGTCAATAATGTCACTCCTTTATTTCAACCAGATGGCTCCACAGCTGTCTCTTCTTTCTCTAAAGCCGAACTTTTTGCACAAACCTTTGCTGCCAACTCTATTTTCGATGATACTGGGCATATTCCTCTTACTCCTCCACTACTTCATCCCTAGAATTTAAATTCTTACGTTTTCCATGCCTTCTCTGGCCTTGATTCTCGGAAGAAATAGATGGAGTCCCACCTGTTCTCAAAAAATGTGCTTCCGAGCTCGCTCCCTGCCTAATCAAACGTTTTTGTCTGTGTCTCTCTACTTCTACATATCCTTCTTGCTGGAAGTTTACTCACATCCAACCTGTCCCTTAAAAGGGTGACCGCTCCAATCCTTCAAACTACCGTCCAATAGCTTTGATTTTCTGCCTTTCTAAAACCTTTGAGTCTGTCCTTAATATGAAGATTCTTGGTATAGTCTTGAGAACTTACTCAAAGCCATGGTGGTCCACCGCTGCTCCCGATCCTGGCATCTCAATCTCTGAGGTCCACTTGATCTGGTATGGTGTTGTAGCTCCTGCATCTGGCCGTATAGCCCAGCACTGGGGGTTCGTCTGGCACGGTCAACAGGAACTTATCGACACCAGACTTGAATTTCCATACAGGGCAGCCAGTAATGCTCACCTCTTTTGGTAGGGCATTTAAGGTTTTAGGTCCCTCGTAGGTAAGACTAGATGCCACCAGGATCCTGATCCTCTCTGGTTGGTAAGCTTTGCCTTAAACACTTGCTACCAGTCCTCTCGGTGGTGTATGGTTGCAGTGCGAGCAGTGCAGGATTTGGTACCTGCCCCTCCAGGATCTTCCACATGTAGATGACCCGGTACCTGTCCCTTTTCCGCTGCTGTGAGTACAGCCCCAACTCCCTGAGTCTGTCCCAGTAGCTGAGGTCTCTCATGTCTCTGATCTGTTTTGTGTATACCCTCTGAACCCCCTCCAGTAGCTGAATGTCACCCCTCTCGTGTGGTGGGTGACCATAGCTGGTTGCAGTAGTTCAGCAGGAGCTGTACTAGGGTCTTCCATAAGGTCAGCATTGGTTGGGGCTCCCTGGTAGTGAAGGTTTTTAGCACCCATCCTGCCATTCTTTTAGCTTTTCTCGCTGTCTCCGTAATGTGATGGTGGAAGGAGCAGTCTTCACTGATGTGCACACCCAGGCATTTGACTTGTGTCTGTGCCGAGATTTCCTGCCCTCCTTCAGTGTATAGTTTTGTAGTTTCCTTTATATGATGGTTTTTGCCGTGCCTTAATTAATATATCAAACTTGCTCTCATTGGAGCTCATATTATTTGTTGTTGCCCAAGCATACACTTGGGGAGGCAGTAGTGCAGTGGTCAGAGTTCAGGCATGCAAACCTATGGCCTCGGGTTCGATCCCCCGATATCCGCTGGTCACTTTTCTATCTTTGGTAGAAAAGTGGCCAGCGGATATAAACATTGCAAATCCCGTTTGAGGACAGTGTATGGCAGCAATTTTGGGTAAGCTTTGGCCACTTGGCGGTAATACCAAAGATAGAAAAGTGGCCAGCGGATCTCGGGGGATCAAACCCGGGACCATAGGTTTGCATGCCCGAACTCTGACCACTGCACTACTGCCTCCCCAAGTGTATGCTTGGGCAACAACTAATAATATGAGCTCCAATGAGAGCAAGTTTGATATATTAATTAAGGCACGGCAAAAACCATCATATAAAGGAAACTACAAAACTATACACTGAAGGAGGGCAGGAAATCTCGGCACAGACACAAGTCAAATGCCTGGGTGTGCACATCAGTGAAGACTGCTCCTTCCACCATCACATTACGGAGACAGCGAGAAAAGCTAAAAGAATGGCAGGATGGGTGCTAAAAATCTTTACTGCCGTGGCCAAAGATTACCCAAAATTGCTGCCATACACTGTCCTCAAACGGGATTTGCAATGTTTATATGCATTTGTGGCAGTGCAGCAATTAGCCTCTCGCACTCATCATCAGAGAAAACGTGAGAAAATTGAGTCGTCATTATGAAAACAGTTCTCACCCAGCTTTCAGACTGGTCGGACATAGCCACCACTGCTCGAGTTTTACCAGCGTCAGGAGGCACACGCCTGTGTCCTACTGCCATTTTTCGGGATGAGGGTTTCCCGCATCCCTCGCCTTTCGGGAGCCTCACTTGTGGGGCTTTCCCGTCCTCAGTCGCAGCCCATCCACCCTACAGGTGCTATCCCAAAACGTCCGAGGCTTCCATCGCCTGGCAGCGGGTCATCGTTGGGTTCCGACTTATCGTCTCGAAGTGCTTCACGGGGTGGTTTTCCTCCATGTAAGACTGCCCGCCACTCCACCCCGCCATCCGCCTCTGTTTCTGCTACAGCTACACCTCCCAGTGATGTTGCAATACCTATTGCAGCCCTTGAACCTGCTACTTCAGCACTACCTCTGGGTGTCGCCTCGTCATCCACCGCTTTCTCTGCCCCTGATGATGACGGCTTCACCACGGTGTCGAGCAAGTGACGCCTTACTCGAACTGCCCAGGCCACCATGGTTGGTGTTTCATCTCTGCAACCCGCCTCCTCAGAACAGGAGTTCCCTGCATTCTGAGTCCCCGTTCAAGATGGTTTTCAGACATCCTACGACGCTGTGGCTGCCCGCCTCCTCAGAACAGGAGTTCCCTGCATTCCGAGTCCCCGTTCAAGATGGTTTTCAGACATCCTACGACGCCGTGGCTGCCTTTAAAGAGGCTTGCCCTACTCTGGTGATGAGATGCCTGCCGGGGAAGGATGGCAGCTCTGTCATCCTCCCCAAATCCACCGAGACCTTCCAACACCTGCAGGATGTTGCAGTCAACTGCAGCACCACCAGAGTCAAGCTGGTTCAACTTGACCCCCATATCAACACCACGAGTGGCGTAGTCACCCATGGCAGTTACTACTACGCCATCCCCAAGTCGAGGAAGCTACCCGCTGCCAGACACCCCGCACCAAAGAGGCCACACGCCAAGTCACCGTCACACTACGTGGTCCTCTTTTACCCCAGTTGTCCTTGGGCAGCTGGGGGACTTTCTACCTCCGCCCCTGGGTGCCCGAACCACTGTGGTGTTACTGCTGTCACCGCTTTGGTCACCATCAAGCCTCCTGTGCAAACGTCATCAAGTGTGGGATTTGCAGCGGATCCCACGAAACACAGGAGTGCTTGGTTAAATATAAGGCAAAACAAGATATTGTCTACCGTTGTCCCTACTATAACCAGGCCCACCATGCCTGGAACAAATCCTGACCTGCCTGCCTTCGCCTCGTGGAACGGGGTTGTGAACGGCAAGCTGCCTGGGTTGCTAAACAGCAGAAAACCGCTACAATCCCAGCACCTCCCGATACTTTTGTGTGGGGTCAGCAACTACCCACGGCTCCACTATAATATATAATTATACATTATACCTGCCCCGCGCTCAGCACCCACCGATTTCCTACCTCTGCCTCCCACCGCCGCGGCACCATGCCAGCCACCAATCACAAGCCTTCCCGTCCGACAACCACCACGCGCAACTCGTTCCACTCAAACGATCACCCCGCTTTCCATCCCACCCTCCTCACCACGCATTATCTTATCACCTCAACAAGTCCTTTGCACTTCCTCCACCCAGATACCTGCCATGTCTCCGCAGACTTCCCCTTCAGTGTACAGTGAAGAGACACGCTACTACCAGCTGCCAGCTGCCAGCAGAGTCCTTCCAAGCCATTGGAAAAGAGTTGGCAAACGGTCTCTCCTTGACACTCGCCGATGCTCTTGGCATCCCCGTCTCTCCTGCCATCTTCAGCCAAGCAATACAGACCATCATTGACAAGTACTTCGACAAGATGAGAACCTGCTCCATGTCAAACATGTAGCAGCTGCCCTCTCCATACCTGCACTTAACTGACGGGCTCTTCACTAGCCCGTGTCCTTCCTATGAAGAACAATAGAAAACAACAACAACTATAAAAAATTTTAACCTGAGCCACTAACGGGCGGAAGCAGACCATCAATAAGCCTCCATCAATGCCTACCGGCCCCAAAGGTATATGATGTAAAAAAAAAAAAAAAATACACTGTGTTGAGGTCTTGTTGGAGGCGAGGCACTTCTTCAGCAATGGTGATGGGAAGACTCACACTGTTGTCATCAGCAAAGGAGGAGAGGAATGAGCCCCCCACCCTCTCACCAATGTCCCCCATATGGATCAGGAAAAAGAGAGGGTCCAGTACTGAACCCTGTAGCACTCTACTGATCACCTCTGCTTCTTCCGACTTGCACCCATCCACTGTGACTGCTTGAAGGCGTCCTGTAACTCCGCCTTTAAAGGAAGGCGCAAATCCACACTCTCATCTTCCTGTTATGCCAAAGGCAGGATGTCGTGGTCAACTTTGTCAAATGGTTTGGCAAAATCAAGGAACACGACATCTACGTTCCTTCCCTTGGCCAGGTTGTGCAAGACCTAGTCATGATGAGCCAGGAGTCCCTTCCTCTCCTGAATCCATGTTGGTTCTATTTGAGTAGGTGGTGGTCCTCCATGTATGCCACAATCTTATTCCTGGCACACCTTTCTCAAAATGATGATGAGATGAGAAGTGAGAGCTACATGTCTAATTTTTCGGTAGGCTCCTGTCTCCTTTAAATATTGGGCACACGGTAGCATTTTTGAGCTGCTCTGGGATTAATCCGGTGTCCAGGGAGCATCGCCACAGTTTGCACAGTGGTTGTGCCAATGTTTTACTGCACTTGAGGAATAGAATGGCTGGCACTCCATCTGGACCAGCTGCTGAGTTTGGTTATAGTTCCTGTGTGGCCCTTTCTATGTCCTCTGCTGTGATGGTGATGTCTGTGAATTGGGTTTGATGCATGTCATCAACAAAGAACTCAATAGCATTGTCTATGATATTGTGTGGGTGGGGGGCACTGAACACACTGTTGTACTGCTGCAGCAAAAGTTGGCATGTTGTCTTAGGGTTTGTTGATACGCTACCCTCATTGTTTCTCAGTGGACCAATTTGTGTTTTAATTTTTTAGTACCTTTTGCAGTAACTGAAGAAGTATTTTGGGTTGCGTTTGATGTTATTTACTGCCCTTGATTGGCATAGGACAGTTTCAGCTTCTGGTCAGTTTCAATTATTTTTGCCGTGATTGCCCTCTTCCTGCCCTCACTGTGCGTGCTTGTCAGCTGTTTGATGAGAGAGGTTCTCTTTCTCATGAGAATTTTTCTATATATGAGGCATCTGCACTGCATCCACGAGCTGATCACGAAGGAGAACCACAATTATATCTTCACTCGCCCCAAGACACGCTTTACGCACTAATTGTTCCAAATCCTGTGCGAGCTGCGTCAGCGTCTCACCAAGGCCCCTGATCCTGGCTCTGAAACGTGCCCTGTACACTTCCGTTTGGTGCTGGTGGCCATAACGCGTCTCCAGCGCAGCTATCACGCTGCTGAAGAAGTTACGTTTCCCAGGAGCCAGCTGGTTTAAGACTTCCAACGCTCCACCCTTGAACAACTGCATATCCTCGTCTCAAACTGAGTACGATATGCCTCCCACGACACAAACCCATCAAATTTATGTGGCCTGTGTCACAAACTACCACTGTACCTGCGTGGTCGTGGATTGGTGTGGCCTCGTGAGGAACCACGTGAGCTGGGTTGAGAGGCAGGTGGAGATAGAGGAAGGGCTTCACTTAATTTTCCCCTTCGTGACCACATTGTCCAGTAATTCATTTTTCACTTCACCCAACACTTTCTTTCTCACCCTCTCACGACTCTCGGCCGCAAACACCTTCGCTTAATCGAGGGCCTGACCCACACGGTGAGTAATTTCAGTGTGGAGGTGAATAAAGCTTTCTTTCAATTCCTTGCGCAAGGCATTACTTTGGGTTTCACTCATTTCATTAATTTCACTAGCCTGTGCCGTCGTCGCTTTACTTATTTAACTTATTTAACTTATTTTTATTTTTTTTATTTATTTTACATTAAAAGGGTACTGGCTAAGGGACAACAAAAATACTTTTTAAAAAATCCCCCTTGTCGCCAGACCCTGTAAAGAGGACAGTAGAAGAAATAGAGGATGGCGGTGGAGGTCCGGTTTAGTATGAAAGAGTTCAAGTCATAGGCAGGTGGAAAAAACAGACAAAGGGAGAGAGTTCCAGAGAAAGATGAAAGATGAAAGATGAAGAGTGAAGTGAATTCTTGCATGAAAAATATGGACATAATAGGGATGAGAAGAAGTAGAAAGTCTTGTGCAGCGAGGCCGCGGGAGGGGGGGAGGCATGCAGTTAGCAAGTTCAGAGGAGCAGTCAGCATGAAAATACTATAAAAAAAAGATAAAGATGCAACATTGCGCCGGTAACATAAAGAATCAAGACAGTCATTTAGAGGAGGAGAGTTGATGAGACGAAAAACTTTAGACTCCACCCTGTTTAGTAAAACTGTGAGTTGAACCCCCCCAGACATGAGAAACATACTCCATACATGGGGGGATAAGGCCCCTGTACAGAGCAAGCAGTCGGGAGGAAGAGAAAAATGGACGCCTAACTTCTTGGAAGCTGATTTAGCAAGAGTAGAGGTATGAAATTGCTAGTTTAGATTTTTAGTAAAGGATAGACCGAGTGTGTTTGATGTGGAGGAGAGGGGAAATTGAGTGTCATTGAAGAAGAAGGGATAGTTATCTGGAAGGTTGTGTTGAATAGATAGTTGTAGAAATTGAGTTTTTAAGGCATTGAACACAACCAGGTCTGCTCTGCCCCAATCAGAAACTAGTGAAAGATCAGAAGTTAGGCGTCCTATAACATCTCGCCTTGAATCACTTAATTCTTGTTGGGTTGGGCGTCTGTTGTACGACGTTGAAAAATGCAAGGTGGTGTCATCAACATAGGAGTGGATAGGGCATTGAGTCAGATTTAGGAGATCATTGATGAATAATAGAAAGAGAGTGGGTGATAGGACAGAACCCTGAGGAACACCACTGTTGATAGTTTTAGGAAAAAAACAGTGACCGTCCACTACAGCAGCAATAGAACGATCAGAAAGGAAACTGGAGATGAAGGTACAGAGAGAAGAATAGAATCCGTAGGAGGGTAGTTTAGAAATTAAAGATTTATACCAGACTCTATCGAAGGCTTTCGATAGCAAAGGTTTCACCAAAGTCCCTAAAAGAGGATGACCAAGATTCAATTAGAAAAGCAAGAAGATCACCAGTAGATCTGCCTTTCCGGAAACCATACTGGCAATCAGAGAGAAGGTTATAAGCTGATAGATGCCTCATTATCTCCATCGATCTACTTATTTTACTGTTTTGTCGCTTTATCGCTGCCAACAAATCAGCCAGGGTCATTTCTGCACCCTCTATGGTGGCTGCTTACAGTAACACGCCCGCCGGCACAAAACTTCCGCCAACACCCACAGACACTGCACAATAATCCCACTCCTGACTCCAATATTACTCACCTCGCTCAACTCAGCCAGGTAGAATAACTTAACCAAGTTTCGGTGTCTGTAGATGTGGGAAAAGTACTTACCATGGTGAGCTGTATTACCCGACAGCCATCACTCTTGATTCCTGTACGCTTCTCAGCAGTAGGAAAGGCACAAACAAGCTCACCAGGGCCACAGAAACACTCCTGTAGGTTGTAGTCTATAATAAGGCACTACTATACATACAGTGGTTACATGCTGTAATCTTCACAATCGGGCTGTCGTAGGAGATTACTCACGCACTGGTTATGACTCTGACTCTAAATGTCTCTGCCTGTGGCTGTGTTCTCTCTGGTTGTGGCTCTCTCTCTCTCTCTCTCTCTCTCCGTGTGTCTGGTTCTGTCTGGTCTCTCCGTCCATGGTGTCGTTTATATATGGTGATTGCACCATGTCACGCCATCCTGACGTCAGACAGCTCTATATTACATTAGAAGGGTTTAAATACCCCCCAAAACACACACACACACGTAGTTACTTAAATTCGGATGGTTATTGTATTGTTGATTTGTCTGTTTGTTTTCTACACAAGCCTTGTGAATGGTTGAGTGTAATGACTCGTCGTCACCTCCCCCTCCCCCTCGTTTTGGCCTTTCCTTTGCTCTGTTGCCCCAGACATCAATCCGAGGTGAGATGAGCTCTCTGCTGCTGTGTGGAGACAGAGCGGAACTACAAGCTGAAGTGTAAAGATCTCTGCGCATCTTTTGTCTCCCTCTTGAAACTTCTAGAAACTTGACCCGCATCGTGCGGTGTAACTCTCTCCAGGACGGGACTGCCTTTCCACGTATTACCTCAGCCCAAGATCCAGATACACCTATCTGGATCTTGCCTTAGTCGACACCCCTCTCCACCTCTCTGTCGCTCGTTACCGTCAGATTTGGTATGGCTCGTACGCCTGTTTGTATGAAGTTGTCATTTCTAAAGTACCTGTTCTGTTTGAATGGATATTTTCTTGAGTGAATTTGTTCAATATATTTATTCTTGCGCAGTATTTGTTTTCGTCATATTTCCTTAGATTTATGGTGGTGGTAGATTCTCCCCGAGACTAGATTAAAGCACGTGCTTCTTCTTTAATCCGTTCTGCTACCAACGAACCTCCTCACCTTTACATGCACCTCAACGTGAAACTTGCCCCAGACTACATAACGGGGTGCAATTCTAGGCTTCGTCACAATATCAATTTAAGAAGTGGATTGAAAACTATGTTGGAAACATATATCTCGCCTCACATTGTTATTAACAGTTTTGGATATTTCCATTAAGACTTCTTGTTTGTTGTTCCCTTCCAAAACAGAATTTCTAGGTTTTCACAGCTGCTATTTGTGTTGGATATAAGATTACTGCTTTACAAGGAAACGAAGAGTCCCTTAAATACTCAGATGTCACTTTAAACGGACGAGACATTCCCTTTAACAAAACCACCACCATACTGGGTCGCAGGTCTCACATATGACATTCACGTGACCTTCACACTACATATCAAAAATATGAGCAGAAAACTCAGTGACCTCAGAACAGTCACCTTTAGACAAAGAAACGCAGCGTATCATCGGCAAATAGTTAATACGCTTGTACACTTGTACCTGTGTCTTCAAAGCATGGTTAAAAACTACTACTTGAAAATACTAACAGGTATAAAAAAAAAAAACAATGCACGCAAATATTACTAAATAAAAAAAAAAATTCATTCATTCATTCATTAAAAAAAAATAATGTTAAAATAAATTAATAGATCAATCAAACGAAAAAAGTCAAAATCAATGAGTCAATGAAATCAATAAAAGTAGATAAGAACGGAGAATAATGAGTAGGTGCATTCAAACCATTATTTGCGTCCTGAAACAATGATACAATTTTTTACATGTCTCATGAAGATGAAAGGCACACACACGGCGAAGCTTTACACAGTTCACAATACACCTCATCACACAATAGCAGCCACCACAAAAAATACAACCAATTTCGAACAAACAAACTATAGTAACAATGCACACACACACACACACACACACACACACACACACACACACACACACACACACACACATACACACACAGTTGGTGTCATGATAATGATAAAATCCACGATAAAATTGATAAATGTAGAATATGGAAAAAGAAAAGAGGAATTGATAAGTGCACAAACTCTGATAAAATCCGAAGAAACTAAAAAATAGTAGCTGCATACGCCCCCAAAAAACAAAAAAATTGGACCAAAGATGAACATGAAGATTTAATTGAATATATTCTAGAAAGTTTAGAAAAGACAATTAGAAGCAGCAAAAGGATAACATTGGCGGGAGATTTTAATTGCAGTGAAGTAAGGTGGAGACGTATGAAAACGGAGGAGCAAATATTTGGGGAAGTAGATTATTGAGACTATCAATGAATAATACAATGATACAATGTGTAACTCACAGTACAAGATGTAGAGAAGATAAACCATTATTATTTACCAAAGGTATTAATCGAAAAAAGATAAATTATGAGTGCTCTTTTGGAAGCAGTGATGGAAACTGAGGTAAAGGGAGATATGGAAGTATAAAAAAAAAAAAAACAGGAGTAATCATATAAAAAGAAAAGGAGAAATTATGCAATAGCAAACTATACTGAAATTTTAAAAGTTTTCCGACGAAATTAATTTGACAAGAATGAAGGAACTAAAGGACGTGAAAGATAAATATGATTTCTTCCTGATGATATACGAATGAGGAGTCAAGGAACTCGTTCCATTTTATAAAGTAAAAGAAAAAAGATAAAAAAAATGGTTTAATGGAAATTGTGATAGAGCATAAAAGGAAAGGGATAGACTATAGAGCATGGATGAGAATGAAAAGAAAACCGATTCAGAGAATGAAAGAAGAATATAAACTAGCAAGGATAAGAACAGAAGAACAGAAGAAAGTAAGGAGGTTGCAAGAGGCCAGTTGACCTACATAAGGCAGCTCCTGTGTACCTAACTTCTACCTACAATCTGCTTTCTTCATCCATAGATATTTGTAACCTTTTCTTAAAAGTATTTACTGTTTGTTCCACTCTACTACCCTATTAGAGAACCAGTTTTTACCTCTTTCATGAATCTGAACTTATCTAGTTTAAAACCATTTTTTCGTGTTCTTACTTTCTCCTTGACTATGAAACCTTATTTATGTCCACTTTGTTGAAAGCCTTGACCCATTTACACACTTCTATCAGATCTCCCCTAACCCTACGTCTTTATATAAAGCGTAGATTGAGGTATTTTAATATATCCTTCTAAGTAAAGGTCCTTATCCCCTGAATCATTTTTAGTTTGTACTGTTTCTGGCTTATCAATATCCATGCTATAGTACATAGACTATGAGGTCTAACTAATGCTAAGTAAAGTCTTAGGATTACACTTGCTGATCAATTACTTACGTACCTGGTGATAAAACCCAGTACTCTGTTTGCTCTGTTCTTGGCACTAATACACTGCTCTCTGGGCCTCAGCTCCTGACTTCTTTTTTTTCTACATCACAAACCGTAGGCTAAGATGGACTGCCTCTTGCCCGTTATTTGGCGTAGGTTTTTAGATTTTTTATAGTGACGCCTCGAATGTTTACGTTCTCTCTTGAATATGTTGAGAACGAGAGAGGCTACTGCTGCTACAGCCTCAAATGCATATAACATTGTAAGTCCCGTCTGAGGACAGTATGGCAGCAATTTGGGTAATATTTGGCCACTCGGCGGTAATACCAAAGAAAGAAAAGTGGCCAACGGATATCGGGACTCGAACCCGGGACCCTAGGTTAACATGCACGAACGCTAACCACTGTACTACCGCCTCCCCACCAACACACCTAAGTCATTTTCCGAATTGGATTTACCTATGACTACTCCGTAGAGTATATCGATTTCCTGTGATGTGTCTACCTACGTGAAGTGTACTGCACTTGTTGCTATTAAAGTCCATCTGCCATTTAACGGACCACTCATGCATTCTGTTTAGTTCATCCTGTAATACCATAGCTTCGCACTCCGAACCAATTGTCTTCCTATCTTAGTGTCATCAGCGAATTCACTAATGTTACTACTTATCCCAGAATCCAAATGATTTATATAGATAATGAAAAGTAATGGGTCTGGAGAGCTCCACTATTTACTGTACCCCAATTAGATTTCTTATCGTTTATTTGAACACTTTATTTACCGTATGAAGAAAGACTTCCTAGGCTGAAATTCCCAACTCTTGAGAAAAGAATGGAAAGGGGCGACTTTATAACAGTGTATAGAGCCTCAAAAGATGTGGAAAAAATTGACAGAGAAGATCTGTTTGTGTGGGACGACAGAAATACAAGAGGACACGAGAAGAAATTGAAAAAGACTACATGCAAGAGACACATAAGAAAATACAGCTTCCCATATAGAAGCATAAAAGCTGGAATAAACTTGATGCATAAGTGATTAATGCAAGAAATATTCATGATTTCAAAAGCAAACTCAGTAATAGTATATTTGGAGACGGGACACTACGAGCATAGCTTATTTAAACTATATAAACACACACACACACACACATACACACACACACACACACACACACACACACACACACACACACACACACACACACACACACACACACACACACACACAGCATGGAGGAAACTGAGAAAGCAACGAAATGAAAGCAATAGAAAAGAGTATACAGAGGCAAGAAATGAATATGTCAGAATAAGAAGGGAGGAAGAGAGAAATTTTGAAAGAGATGTGGTGAAGAGGTGTGAAGAAGAGCCCAAGCTGTTTTATAAATACATAAATGGAAAGATGACAAGCAAGGAGACTATAGACAAGTTAATTAAAGAGGAAAGAATAATTGAAACACCAGAAGAAATGAGCGAACTTATGAATGAGAGCTTCAGAACGGCTTTTAATTTAGAAGGAGAGTTTACGGAACCGGATAATGAAGTGCAGCGGGAGGGGCTGCGAGAAGTCGTGGTACATAAACAGAAAATAGGCAAACTTTTGGAGAAAATGGATGTCAGGAAAGCAATGGGGCCGGATGGAGTGTCAGGATGGACACTGCGGGAGTGTAGAGAGCAACTGGTGGAGTCGATATGGGATGTGATTAACAGCTCCTTAAAGGAAGGAAAAGTACCAAAAGAGTGGAAAAGAGCAAATATAGTGCCGATATACAAGGGAGGAAAGAAGACAGCCATTGAATTATAGACCGGTGTCATTGACCAGTGTTGTGGGAAAGTTATGTGAAGTTGTAATCAAGGAAAAATGGGTGGAATAATATCTGGAAGCAAATGAAGTTATAGATGACAGCCAATTCGGATTTAGAAGAGGAAGATCATGTGTAACAAATTGACTAAGTTTTTACACGAGAGTAATTGATGAAGTACAAGGAAGAGATGGATGGGTGGATGCAGTGTATTTAGATATCAAAAAGGCTTTTGATAAAGTGCCTCATAAGAGACTCTTGTGGAAGTTGAAGAACATAGGAGGACTAAGTGGAACGATTTTGAAATGGATGAGTGACTATTTAAATGACCGAGAAATGAGGGCTGTGATCAGAGACACCTCGTCGAGTTGGAGTAAAGTAACGAGTGGCGTGCCACAGGGGTCAGTATTGGCACCGATCATGTTCCAAATTTATATAAACGATGTACAAGAAGGTCTAAGCAGTTACATAAATCTGTTTGCAGATGACGCGAAACTGTTAAGAATTATAAGGAGCAGTGATGACTGTTTGGAGCTGCAAAGAGATATTGATAAGATCTGGGAGTGGAGCCAAAAGTGGAAATTAGAGTTTAATGCAAAGAAATGTCATGTAATGGAAATGGATAAAAGTTACAGAAGACCGACATGGGACTATAAAATGGGGGAAGAAATTATAATGAAGAGCAGAGAAGAGAAAGACCTGGGAGTAATTATTCAGGACAACCTATCATTTGATAAACATATAAGTGGGATATTTGCCTCAACATATAGGACACTAACGAATATAAGGCTGGCATTCAGTTACATGGATATGAGCATGATGAAGAAAATCATAACCACTATGATAAGACCCAGACTTGAGTATGCAGCGGTTGTGTGGTCTCCACACATGAAGAAGGATATTAGAAAGTTAGAGAGAATTCAGAGGACAGCTACAAAGATGGTGCCAGAGATGAAAGACCTTACCTATGAAGAAAGACTAAAGGAAATGGGACTGCTGACTTTGCAAGAAAGAAGAGAGAGAGGAGATTTAATAACGATGTATAAAATAGTAAATCACATGGAAAAAATTGACAGATATGATTTGGTGATGCTGAAGGAGAATGGAAATAGACGGACGAGGGAGCATTCCAAGAAGATCAGGAAGAGTCAATGTCTAAGGAATATTAAGAAGTTTAGTTTCCCACATAGAACCGTAGATGTGTGGAATGGCTTGAGTGAAGAGATCGTTACAGCAGATAATGTACATATATTCAAGGAAAGGTTGGATAAATTTAGATATGGAAACAGGGCACTATGAGCCCCACTCGAACCCTGTAATATACAACTAGGTAAATACAACTAGGTAAATACACACACACACACACACACACACACACACATACACACACACACACACACACACACACACACACACACACACACACACACACACACACACACACAGTTAAGTTCTAACAACACTAAAAGAAAGAAGAGAAAGAAGTGACTTAATTACAATATATAAATTGATGAACAACCTGGAGGAAACAGACCGAAAAGATCTAATATTGAGAAGAAAAGGAGAGGCTAGAAATTTGAGAGGACACCAGAAAAAATTGTATAAAGGAATTTGCTTGAACGATTAAAAAGTATAGTTTTCCCCAAAGAAGTATAGATACTTGGAATGGACTGAAGGAAGAGGTGATAATGGCAAAGAATGTTTATCAACTGAAAGAAAAACTAGACAAATATAGATACGGAGACAGGACCACACGAGTGTAGCTCAGGCCCTGTATACTACAAATATAGGTAAATACACACCCGCCTGCCACTCTGCAAGACGTGGGTTCGAACCATGCATAGGTTGCTAAGGATTTTTCATTTGCAGAGAGCGGTTACTGTCCCCCTTGAGCAAGAGAACTGGTGTGTGTGATCATTGTGATGTGTGAGAGGTCTCAGCCTTACCCATAGCTCTGATCTCTTTCGACGAGGGTATTGTCTAACGATCACGAGTCAAGCGCGTGATCCTCCAGACCATGATGAACAACCCTCTATCATGTTGGCTCTGTGGGACATGACACTTCTCGATCAGGGCAGCAGCGGTGGTTCGACTCCATCCATAATCAAGGGAAGGTGTTGTGTGGCTGTTCCGTGCTTGTTGACGTGACACTGAGTGTTAACATGGCATGATGACAGTGTGAGTGTGAAGTGCAGTTTCGAGAGTGATGACAGGGTACTGTAAATGTGTATAAAAGTTCGGTGAGTGTTGACGTGGTACAATAGTTCACCGTGTACCATAGGTTGTTTCAGGAACAAATAAGAATTATAAATAATTTCTGCAAAGTAACAAAATTTTTTTTAGTTACATTTTTGTTAGCTCAACCCAAAAGATTTACGCAGGGTTACCAAGTAATATAGATTAAAATAT
>JAPQNM010000017.1:3154369-3184369 GCA_029783475.1 Metacarcinus magister | reverse complement strand
GCATAAGTAACTCCAATCTTGCCTATGATTAAACACACACACACACACACACACACACACACACACACACACACACACACACACACACACACACACACACATACACACACACACACACACACACACACACACACACCAGAGGAAATTTTTAAAAGGTGTTTATCTTCACAGATGGGCACAGTAAGTGATGGAATGTGTAACACAAGGGACAAAGGGCCATGTGTACTGCAATACCAAGAGTGCCGCGTGATGCAGTAATGTTGCAGACTGCACATTGAGAAGATGATGAGATGAATGACCTTCGACTCCATTCCTGTAATATCTATGAATGACATATATAAAAGGAGCCTCCCTAGAGCTCACACTGAGACGAACTGCACTTGCAAAAGCGAACGATCTCTCTTGAGATCGTACAATGGCATTAAGAGAGTTTTATTTATTTCGAAACGTCAGGAAGAAATTCATTAAAGGTGGTGTGCTGAGAGAGAGAGAGAGAGAGAGAGAGAGAGAGAGAGAGAGAGAGAGAGAGAGAGAGAGAGAGAGAGAGAGAGAGAGAGAGAGAGAGAGAGAGAGAGAGAGAGGTTTTATATAGAATCAGATATGAGATGCCTAATGTGAACGTTGAAATAACGCTGTTGTCCTGCTAGACCAACGGATGGATGATTATGAGGTACACCGATGGATGGAGAGAGGGGCTTCCAGGCAATCCAAGGCCACAATGTTCTCTCTGCCTTATTGAGCTATGAAATGAAAGGTCAAGAGTTATATGTTATGTTCCTGGCCTGGGATGAGGCTACATGTCGTAGGTTGGGTGGCTCGTCCAGTAACGCGGTGTAGTGTAGTGTACTGTATATTGCAGTGTGGTGGAATGTAGCACAATGCGAGGTGTAGCGATGTGCCGTGTGGTGAGTGTGATGTTATGAAGATTAATAAAATGTACTTTGATGGGGTGTGATGATATAACAATGTACTTGTACTTGTGTATCCGACCAATGTATAGCATGACAGGAGACAGGGAACAGAGGGGAAACGGAGAACGGCAGTGATTCAACGAAGCAAAGGAAGAGACACTTTATCCTCTAAATAGAGTGATTGTGTTATAATGTACGACACTGCAGAGGTTGGACGGCTTTGGTGAACAAGTGGAACAAAACAGCTACATGGGTTCAAAAGAGAGTATTGGTAAAAAAAAAAATAATAATTATCAATATGAAAATATTCTAATGATTCATGGAAATCTCCAAGGATGAATAAGATTAAAAAAGCGAACGGTCAGAGAGAGAGAGAGAGAGAGAGAGAGAGAGAGAGAGAGAGAGAGAGAGAGAGAGAGAGAGAGAGAGAGAGAGAGAGAGAGAGCGAGAGAGCTAGAGAGAGAGAGAGAGAGCTAGCTTGAGTAACAGGTGTTCTGCAATGTTAACTTCTCAGAAAATAGTGAAAAAAAACGAGTCAACAGAAATTACTTTGATGGATCACTGCAATTCGTTTTAGTAAAATGTTTGAATACTGAACTGACTAAGGGCACATTTGATCATACCGTGTAATACCTAAGCTTCAGTAAGTGTAACAAGTTAGTCCGAAAAAAAGGAGTGTAAGTTTTTTCTATTCACCTTCGTTATTGGGGATCAAACAGTGAACTTCACAGCGGCCAACGCAACTGTTCAAACTGCTCAACTAAAGGTGACATTACCGATACAATGTTGGCTTTGTGGCTCTATTTTTTTCATCTGATATTCACTTCTGTGGCTTCCCACTCAGCAAATGGAGTCAGTTCAGTTCATGCAACTTCAGAGGCGAAACATTATTTTTTGACAAGGACATGCTAAGTAACCCACATGGCATAACCTCACATCTTAACACCATATTTCAACAAGTCATCTTAGCGCCCGTACTTCAAATACAGTGACAAATCAATGTGAAAAGAGGGGAGTAACACTTTTCAACTCTCAGCTATACATCACGAGGATTGAACCCGAGACCACAGAGCCCACATACACAACTCTCTAGTCTATCCTCTCGTCTAAAGGTGATATCGTTAAGAACCGCTGAGCTGAGGGTCGCACGAGTATGTAACACCTAAGTCACTGCAGTCAAGCTTGAATAATGATCTGGAAGTGGCTTTCTTACTGGGAAGATATTGCGATAGAGACAGTTTAAGACTCAGCGTGAGGCGTGAGGGTGTGCTTGGGTGGGCAGGCGGCGAGGCGGGGCGGGAAGGAGCAGACCCAGCCTGCCACCTGACACCTGCCGCCCAACACGCCTCCTAGCTCGGTGAAGCACAGCGGGCGGATCCTGCAGCATGGGAGGAGGGTCGGGGCGGGGCATGCAGGGAGGGATAGAAGCAGATCCTGAACACATATTTGAGGAGGAAAGGAATATGCTGACACACACACACACACACACACACACATATTGAATAACCACGTAACCGCCTTAATTAACATTTTAGTGTAGGCGTCACATATTAATACTCAGAATTCACAGTGGACATCCTGTAGAAGTGTAGGCACATGACGTGTAATGAACGCGTCGCCTCTCTCTGGGGGTAACGGGACCCGAGAATCCTGTTTGCGTCACAAGTATATATATAGCAAGTGTATCAGAAAAATAATGAGTAACCTAACACTGGGATCTACTCTTCACTCACTCTGCCACGCCATCAGTACAATTCTACGCAGCCTATTAGCTATATGTAAAAGAATTTAATCATAACATTTTCGAATAAAGGTTTTCTTTGGAGAGAGAGAGAGAGAGAGAGAGAGAGAGAGAGAGAGAGAGAGAGAGAGAGAGAGAGAGAGAGAGAGAGAGAGAGAGAGAGAAACAGAGAGAGAGAGAGAGAGAGAGAGAGAGAGAGAGAGAGAGAGAGAGAGAGAGAGAGAGAGAGAGAGAGAGAGAGAGGAGAGAGAGAGAGAGAGAGAGAGATATCCGTGTCATTTGTTTTCTCTAATCAAGCTTTGCAAACATTCTCTTTTTTTTTATATCACTCATGCAACGTTACATCACTTTGTAGGGCTCCTCTGATTCATCCTCAGCCTCCCATGACTCCTTCACCTCTTTCTCTCCCAGCCTTACCTCTTTTTCTTACACTAAGCACCGTATGCCTTGCTGTGGCCTGCCTCTCACCACCTCCCAATCACCATTACATCTCAGCCACACCGCCTCAGTATGCTTTACCCTCACAAAGGTGTCATCACTCAGCTAAGTGTGGGTCATGTATATAAATAGCTGCCCCAAGGTTATTCACGTATATATGGCAGTTAATTACACTATCTTTTTATTTTTTTTTTAGTCTTTATTTCTTGTGTTATGATATACAAAGATTATTTAGTTCCTTCCCTGGGCGAGTCCTGCGAGGGGATGGGGCTGCACCGTCCCAGGCAGGGGTAGGCACTTGGCAGAGGGGCCTGAGGGGCGGGTCCTGCAAACACGGGTGTGGGTGGTGGCGGGAGAAAAGGATCTGCAACTAAAATGGATTCATTTGACATTCTTGGCATCACTCTATCTTAGAATTATGTCTATCTATCTATCTATTCATCTACATACCTATCTATATCAATTCAATTTCAACACACGCACACGGAGGTTGTTGCTCACTAGGACACACACACACACACACACGCACACACACACACACACACACAGGTTGTTGCTCACTAGGACACACACACACACGCACACACAGGTTGTTGCTCACTAGGACACACACACACACACACACACAGGTTGTTGCTCACTAGGACACACACACACACACACACACACACACACACACTGGCCCAACCATCGCCCTCTCTCCTTCTCTCTCTAGTGCTTTTATTATATTACTCGAAGATCCGGAAATCACGTTACACTTTCTTTAATATGGAATGTTATGTGACGCTTCAACGGGACAATTCTCTCCTCGCACAAACATTTTACAACTTCATATTTGAAAAGTGACATAAGAATAAGATGCCTCAGTTAATAAAATTGCTTCATAAATCACTTTTGCATTGAAAAATAATTTACTGTATTATAAAAGTGAGCAACTCGCATTGTTAAGTGATGTCAGAGATAGTTTTTGCAGTGTTAAATTTTCGCGATCTTCAAAAGCAGCACAAACTGAGTGTTTTGATGGTCAGTTTTTAATGTATGTGATAGAGTGCCTAAGGAGAAATGATTTTGAAAGATTAATTTGCAAAGTGTCATTCATTTCCTTTAAGTCGTTTACATTGTCCTTAAATTATTGGAGCTTACAAGTGAACTAATTCCAGGATTCGTTTTATGCACTTGAATGTATACCTTAAAGTGAAAAACTACTATTAACATGCAAAATTGATCTGAGCCCAGTGAAGTAGAATCATTGTGTTGTTAGTAGTGTTGGTGGATGTAAGTGTGAGGGTGTGAGGCTGTGGCGCTACTTTGTGTAGAGTAGTAGGCGGCGCCACGGCCATCATGGCGGCCAACGTGACGGGGTGACAGTGACAGTGGTAGTGTTTGTCTGGTGTTTTCCGTGTCTCCGATGCCCAGAGGCTGTGTGTATGAAAATATAACGTGATAAAAGATAATAACTTTGTGAGGTAGTGAGTGTAAGGACTGACGGGTGCCCAGGAAGGGTATAGGGCGAGCCTTCCCCTGCAGAGCACTGTGTCACCCATCAGTCAACAGTGTCCTTCAACACGGGATTACATGACAGTCCACCCACTCCTGACACCTCCACTGAGGAATGAGCCATCAGGATGGATGAGAGGTGAGCTGGGCGGGCGTGTGGGCGTGAAGGTGCTCGTTGGCGCCCTCATACACCCTAGCACTCCTCACACCCATCCCACCCTTCCCACCTTCTGAGTCCTTATTATTGGTGTGCCCGGCCGCCCAGTCCTCGCCGTGCCCTGCAGGGAGTGGATACGGGCGGCGGGCTGTGGGTGGGTCAGGCACGCCTTGGGCTGGGTGGGTTTGGGCGGCTCAGTGCATTGCGCATTTTCGTCTAGAGTTGAGGGTAGTAATGTGCGGGCTGCAGGCCGCCCTGCCCACCCACCCACCCAGGCAGGGCTAGAAAGGGGCACACCCACACAACGCCCACCCCAACACTGACTACACTTACAGTACCCACCCCACCCCACCCCACCACTGGCTACACTTACAGTACCCACCCACCACACAACGCCCACCTCAACACTTGCTGGACTTGTAGTACCCATCCCCCACACAACGCCCACCCCAACACTGGCTACACTTAGTACCCATGCCCTACACAACGCCCACCCCAACACACTGCTTAGGTTGTGTTGGTTATTGTTCTGGTATTTGATCCTAATTCATAGCATTATAAGAAACTTATGTGTGAGTGTTTAAGATCATTTTAATACACTTTTCTATTCTTAATTGTTGTCACTAGAACAATGTTTCACAGATTGACCCCACGCACTTCCCACAACAACGCTAACGACAGAGTAACATGCCTGTGATAGTGTCATCCACTAGGGTTGGGATAGGTTATAGGTCAGGTCACGATAGGTTCAGTTGAATTTGGTCTAGTTCGGTTGTTTAATTAAGTTAGGAGCTGCTGTAATTCTCATACGGTGCATTTGTAACGGAAAGACCATAGAAGAAAAGTTTCTTGGAATGATCTGAAACATCGAAAAGCAAGTTTATAATAGGCAGTGCTTACAGGTACGGCAGCCGTTCCTGTAAGTGCTCGCTTATAGATACGGCACGTGCCTAACTTTTGGGTAATAAAATATAAAAAGCTTATATAACCGAACCAAACCGTACCTAACAACCTAACCAAACCGTACCTAATCTAACCATAACCTAACGAATGTCGTATCCTTATAAATACGGCACGTGCCTAACTTTTGGGTAAAAAGCTTATATAACCGAACTAAACCGTACCTAACAAACCCAACATAACATAATTAACTTAACATAACTTGAAAGATGCTTTACCAGGTAAATAATAAGGCACAGGCCGTAGGAATAGCGGATGAATAGCGGATGACAACGACAACGTGGTACGACTGCCTTATCTCTAAGCACTTTGTTTATAATATGACCATGAATAGTGGCAAACATTAGTCCAAGTGGAGTTTGATCAACGTTGACTGTTTGGTCACAACTCATGTGCCGTGTGTGTGTGTGTGTGTGTGTGTGTGTGTGCAGGTGTGGGTACATCCAAGGCTTGGTGCCACAGTGTCATGTACTGTGCCAGTGGATGTGTTGCATTACTACCTTCACCAAAACAAGGCGAGCGACAGGTTATAGTTTTACATATTTTCACAGCTACTGTCATGCAGGTGACAACACTTCAGCCTGAGCACCACACCGGCATTCATTAGCAGTGGTTCTGGAAGGGTATAATTTCCATGGTATTAATGCAGACATGTTTCAGTAGTGCCTGATGTATGTCCAGCTTGACTTGTAAGGTTATATACATTGTAGGCTTCTATCAGGACACAGGACACCTCACACATGCAGTCAGTCACCCAAGGAAGCTATAGATGCTTCCACCTTCATTTTAGTATCAGTAAAAGCAGAGTTAATGGTGTCATAGTTACTGTTGTTTTCAAAAACCATTTCTGATCGCGTGTGTGTAAAGACTTAATGTGTCAGGTTCTACAGACTCTTAGAAATATGACTTATTGCCATCCTCTCAATAGTTTGTGAAAAAGTTATGTAAAAAAAAACTCTTCAGGAAATAATAGAAGTAAGATAATGGGTATTATCTGACAATAATTGCAATAACAGTGAATTATGCATAGGTAATACATATAAAAATTCGTGGGTAAAATCATTCAACATCAACAGTACTATGGAAGAACAATACAATGCAATAAAAACACTCAACAGTCAACACTATTCACTCAACAGTCAACACTACTTAGTAACAACACTAGGCAGAATAAAATGTGACCAGTGTGTATTCTCCAAATCAGTTACATTGTGGTTTTCTGTGGTAATGATTAGTCAAGGAGCACGGTTATAGACCAAGGATGCTTCAGTGGTGATACTAGTGGACGTGAAAAAGCTGCTAGTGTGAAGGTTTAACATAGATAGTGAATGCATAGGATTGTTTGAGCATCAGTATCAATTCTCTCTATGTCAAGAAGGGACAGAATGGCACAGTGTGAAGGCGAATTTGCACCAATCACTGTCTGCTATCATAACCATCTTAAAGGAATATTTTGTTTAACTTATACATTTTCCTCACTACCTCAAGATTCCTTTTCACATTGTTACATGGACTGATTAAGTTATGCAGGATAGGTATTTATATGACATACGTAACCTCTTCTTTCACGGTACTGGTGTTCTCATGTATACACACTAACTGTAAGTCTATCTGTATACCCACCCTTATATCCCCCTTAACAGAAGGTAAAACATCCACATTCATTCCTTCACATCTTTGCCTCTAGGCCTTGTAGGGAGAAGGGACCGATCCTTCTGTACCACCTTGCGATGTGATACCAAATTGTGATTAATTCAGTCTCGTGCAGATTTGAATTGTTGCCTTTCCAGGAATTATCATGTTCATTCGTATTATGTTATGAGTATTGGTGGTAAGGTTCAGTATTTGCATTCTAATTGTTGCCCCTTTCAAAAGTTATTGTGTTTATTTAAATGTTATGAGTATTGGTGGTAAGGTTCAGTATTTGCATTCTAATTGTTGCCCCTTTCAAAAGTTATTGTGTTTATTTAAATTGTTATGATATTGGTGGTAAGGTTCAGTATTTGCATTTAGTCCTTCATTGCCTGGGTCCTTTAAGCTTGTAATAGGTCATTAATTGGGTGAGCAGCTACTTGAGAATGGGCGTGGTCAGGCAAGATTCCTGTCAGGCAGATATATCTTTTAATTTCCATCATGCTGAATAGCTACATTTTTTAGGGGTATGTAACACAATACTATACAGAATTACATACCAATGTTTTTTTTCCCATTACCTAAGTCATTGTAAGCCTACACATATTAACTAAAACGTTTATATAAAAATGTTTGATGTCCACTTTTTTCAATATGAGGGAGGAGCTGACTCATTAGTTGTTAGATACTATTACAACACAAATGAGAGAATTCTTTTTTTGAAGTGTTTACTCTGTGTCTTGCACCAGATCAGCACAGCAGCATAGATAGTCATTTAAAAAAAGTGTCTAGACTGTTGCTACATTCATTATTATACAAGACTTAGTTACATACAAACTAACTATCCCCTTCCTAGTATACTCTGTTTGTGAGTCAGTACAGATATTCCAGCGTGGTTTGCAGTGTTCAAAGCACCTCTTGAAGTCCTCCTTGTGTATTGAGTAAAGTTACTGTGTTGTCTTTCTTGGAATCTCTTCTGCATCATCAATTTTTTTCCTTTAAGGTAGAAATTTTGTTTAGGAAAAAAGAAAAGTGACACAGTTCAAGGTTTGGAGACTATTGTGTGTGATGCACTTGTATGACCCGATGTTTTGGCACAAATTGTTGGATAACCTGCACTGAGTGTGGTGGTGCGTTGTGGTGGTGGAGCTGCCCCTCACCTGAACACTACACTGTTTGTTGTTTGCGTTGTACTGCATCACAGAGACGGCTTAAAATGTACAAGTAATACTTCTTGTTCACAGTTTGTCCCTGTGGAAAGTAATCATGATGAACAACACCATCTTAGTGAAAGGAAACAGTTAGTTAGTAGCAGCTTGGTTTTACTCTTAACTTGGCAAGCTTTCTTGGTTCTTGATGACGATGGAGACTTCCATACTGATGAGTGAGCCTTTGCTTTAGGATCATAGCCATTGACCCTTAATTGTCTCATTACCTGTGATGATAGGTTTGAGAAAGTCACTATTGGATTCTGCACACTGAACCAGATCAGTATGTGGCCTTCCAGTGTTCCTTCTGTTCAGGTGTCAACAGTCACGACACAAACTTTGCTGCAACCCTTATGTCTAAGTCTTTGGTCAAAATGGCTTGATATGACCCACATTGAAGTTCCAGTTTTATCACACAACTCTCTGATGATCAATCTTTTGTCTGTTCTGACTAAATAATGCACCTTCTCAATTGTTTTGTCATTTCTGTTTGTGGACAACTTCCCTGAATTCTCCTCACTTTCCACTGTTGTCTCTTCCTTGAAATTACGACACAAGTCAAAAACTCATACAGGGCTCATTGTATCTTTCCTATAAACTTTTTCATTATTTCATAAGCCTGAGAACTTATTTTACCCAATTTCTGGCAACATTTTATGCACATTTATTGCAAGTGGTTTTTTTTCCTATCACCTCAAATGCAAAAACACAACAGCACACTTATAACTGAAAACAATGACACCAAAATGATGACATCCTACAGCCAGGAACGTGTCATCGTGTCAACATACATACATACAAGCTCACCAGATTCAGTGTGATCAGTTACAAATTGCAAGGTGAAGCTCCTCAATCAGTGTGAAGCATCACGAGGGCAAGAATAACACTACCACCAACATAACACCATTGTTATATCAGTAGGGTTGGAAGCATTGCTCTGGTATCTATGAATGGTTCCTAGCAGGCTTTTTAAGTACAAGAAGTTATTCCCTGAGTGTGTGTGGTGTGTGTGTGTGTGTGTGTGTGTGGTGTGTGTGTGTGTGATGAGACAAACACCATCTGACTCATGGCACTTTATCACTTGCTTCCATAACGCTGGGTTGGATTAACTGACATTGTTTTTATTTATGTTTTTAAGTTTCCGTTATTATTATTGTTTTTATTATCATTATCATTATTACTATTACTAGCAATCCCTCAACATAATAGAAACCCCTTGAGATAAACTGTTTTGATTTTGTATATATGTAGCTACTTGGAAAATATTCTGCTCTATACAGATGCTTGGTAAATTATGTAATTAAAGTAAGATTTGTGTTGAACAGAATTTGCAAGAAGCTGCAATGAATTTAATTTCAATTTGAGTATGCTACACATTTTGTCTGCTCTTTATAGCCTTCAGAAAATATATGATTCCAACCAGTTAAGATGTCCTGTTCCTAAGAGAATTTCTATGGAGGAAAAACTAAAACTTGTTGTTCCATAATAACTTTGATTTTTATCACACTTACATGGCATAAAAATTGCTAAGTACATAGAATTATCAAAAGCGGAAGTGTTAAGAGCACCATGCAATGTAAAGGTAAATCTTGCATACATACTTGTGCATGTATCATTGTTGCATATCTTTCCTCTTTTTGTAAATTAATGCTTTATAGTGAAAACTTATCACAGTAAATGATATAGTTTTCTTTTTTGTTTTGTTGAGACTACATTAGCACTGTGTTGCGTGATGTGACCACCATTGGTTCACATCCTGCAGTGTTGGTTCATGAGTGTGCTGTGGATGGATGGCACATCAACTATCCACAACTTGTGTTTGTGAATCAGCACGAGTGGGAGAATCCCACAGAAAATATCAGTTGAAGTGAATGTGTTGTGTCTTCTCACATCAGACTGTGTCAATCACATCACCAGTTGTTAGTTAATGGCTATTTATTTATTTTGAAACTGACACCTCACATTCATTGCTTATACTTGAGTAATGGTTGCTCATATGACACACACACACCACACACCACACACCACACACACACACACACACACACACACACACACACACACACACACACACACAGGAATAATATCAGATAGACAATTTGGATTCAGAACAGGAAGATCATGTGTCACCAACTTATTAAGTTTTTATTCAAGAGTAATAGATATAACACAAGAAAGAGATGGATGGGTGGATTGCATATATTTAGACTTAAAAAAGGCATTTGATAAGGTTCTGCAAAGGAGATTACTATGGAAGTTGGAACACATTGGAGGATTGAAAGGAACATTAAAGAACTGGATGGAAGACTACCTCAAAGGAAGGGAAATGAGAACAGTAGTAAAGGATGAAAAATCAGAATGGAGAGAAGTGAAAAGTGGAGTACCACAGGGATCAGTTTTGGCACTGATAATGTTTTTAATATATGTAAATGACATGACAGAAGGAGTAAGCAGTTACATAAGTCTGTTTGCAGATGATGCAAAATTACTAAGAAAGATAGGAAACCACAGGGATTGTGAGGAGCCACAGAATTATATAAACAAGATATATGAATGGAGCAAGACATGGGAAATGGAATTTAATGGAAAAAAAATGCCACGTATTGGAAATGGGAGAAAAGTGCAATGAGACCCTCATGGACGTATAAGTTAGGGGAAAATATCATATCAATAGTAAAAGAAGAGAAAGACTTGGGAGTGGTAATACAGGAAAACTTATCACAAGAAAAACATATAAATAGAATATTTGGTAACACTTTCATGATGCTAAGGAATATACGGATGGCTTTTCATTTCCTAGATAAAGATATGATGAGAAAAATTATAACTACAATGATCAGACCAAAACTGGAATATGCAGAAGTAATATGGTCCCAGCACAAGAAAAAGCACCATCACTAGGATGGTGCTAGAATTGGAACACCTAACATGAGAAAAGATTAAAAGTAATGCACTGAACAACATTGAAAGAAAGAAGAGAAAGAGGTGACTTAATCACAATATATAAATTGATGAACAACCTGGAGGAAACAGATAGAAAAGACCTAATATTGACAAGAAAAGGAGAGGCTAGAAATTTGAGGAGACACAAGAAAATACTGCATAAAGGAATTTGTTTGAAAGATACAAAAAAGTACAGTTTTTCCCAAAGAAGTATAGATACTTGGAATGGACTGAAGGAAGAGGTGATAATGACAAAGAATGTACATCAACTGAAGGAAAAACTAGACAAATATAGATACTGAGACAGGACCACACGAGTGTAGCTCAGGCCCTGTATACTACAAATAGGTAAACACACACACACACACACACACACACACACACACACACACACACACACACACACACACACACACACACACACACACACAACTACCATGATCAGACCAAAACTGGAATATGCAGAAGTAATATGGTCCCTGCACAGGAAAAAGCATGTGTTGAAATTATAAATAATACAGAGAATTGCAACTAAGATGGTGCCAGAATTTGCAGACCTAACATATGAGGAAAGATTAAAAGAAATGTACCTAACAACACTAAAAGAAAGAACAGACTTAATGTGCTTCTTTTCCCAACTTTGATTGGAATTTTACTGAGCAAAATAATGAAATAAACAAGTAATAAGCACAAACACAGCTGGACCATGTGGTTAGGTCTACAGTTAAAATGACTTTTTTATATCTTGGTTCTATGGCGCCGGTGGGTTTGATGGAAGCGTTGAATGGTTGACCTCCACCTGTTAGTAGTGCAGGTTAGATTTTTTATGTGACGCCTCGTTTCTTGTTGAGAGACTCGTATCTGTTCGAGGAAGCTCCTTAATGCATTTAACGTTGCAGTCCCAGTCAAGGATAATGATGGCAACATGTGGGTGATTTTTGGCCACTAAGTGGTTTTCTTAAAGAAAAGTGGCCAGCCCTTTGTGAGACCCAAACTTGGGACACTGAACTTGTCCGTACGCTAGCCACTAGACCACCGCCTCCCCATGACTGACACTACTTGCTTGATTTGGCAGAAACTTCTCACCACCTGCACTGCTCTCTCTGCCACCTAGCAAATACATTTTTCAAGCAGCAGACTTTTTGAATGGTTCTGTCCGATAGCAGATGGAGTTCGATAAATTGGAAGTCTGTTGAATTGAGGATTGAATGTATAACAAAAACTCATTAGGAATACCTTCTACTGTCACATTATAGAGGATGTACATAGTATGTACTTAATGTTGTATTTGAAGTATTTTGATCATTGGTAAAGTGACCTCCATTGAGTGTATTCTGTCCCTCTATGCTACATAAACAATTTCAAAATATTTCAAATACAAAATTGAGTATAGCCATCCCTGTAGAAAGTAATATATATATATATATATATATATATATATATATATATATATATATATATATATATATATATATATTATATATATAAAACCCAGGACCTAGGGTCCTGGGTTCGATCCCCCAATATTCGCTGGCCACTTTTCATTCTTTGGTATCACCGCCGAGTGGCCAAGATTACCCAAATTGCTGCCATACTGTCCTCAGACGAGACTTACAATGTTATATGCATCTGAGGCTTAATGTTTATATGCATCTGAGGCTGTAGCAGTGATTAGCCTCTCTAGTTCTCAACATATTCAAGAGAGAACAAAACATTCGAGGCATCACTATAAAAAATCTAAAAAACCCACGCCAAATAACAGGCAAGAGGCAAGTCCATCTGTGCCTCCATAAAAAGCCTACTGGCACCAACGGTTTATCATATAAAAAAAATATATATATTTTCCTTTAATTGTTTTTTGATGTGTGGTGACCACTTTATAATTCTATATTCCAGCCTTGATTATATCACAGATGGAGATTATTATGAATTCAATGTGCAACATATCACATGTACTGAAGCAGATGTAAGCCCATCTTATGGTGGCATGGATAACATGTAGTACTACCAATGCCATGTTATGAAGCTGTCAAAATAAGGGTGAAATTAAGGACAAACTATGTGGTTTGAATGTGATGTAAACATCTACAAGTGAGCAAGGTGTCAGTGTGCAGCTGGTGGGCGTGGAGCTGCAGACAGTGGTGGGAAATAAGATAATGCAGCTTATCCTCACATGACCACACAGCATCACAATGCCACTATTGTGTTCTCTCTTCAATTATTCTACAACGGGATTACTCACTCATGTTTACGGGCTGTCATAAAAAAGCCTTTTTCCTGAACCAGTTATAGTTGCAGTTGATTACTGAACAACATTTGTGTGGCTGTTCAAGGTGTTGTGTTTCACTTGATGCTGATTTGTAATGCACTCATTTATTGAGCTCTGTATGGTCTTTTTATCTTGTCAGGTTGGATGTGACTTTATTTTCTTGAACAATAGCTGCCTCGATACCTTGTTCATGAGGAAGCAATTTATTGAACCATGAGACTATTTCAAGTTTTTGTTATTCAGCTGACTTTCACATTTATAAAAGCCAACAGAGTTTATGCTTTTTACTTGTGTGTTCATTATTATCATCAACATCATCATCATCATCATCATCATCATCATCATCATCATCATCATCATCATCATCATCAGCTTCATGAGTCCACTGCATTACAAAGGTTTCCTCTAACTTTCACTCCTCTCTTATCAGCTGCCTGTCTATTCCAGGTTACTCCTGCAAAACTTCTTATCTCATCTTTCTATCGAGTTCTCTGTCAGCTCTGCCTTCTTTTCCATCCCTGGTGTTTTCCATTCTGTTACTCTAGTTGTCTATCTATTATCTCTTCAGTGCATTACATGTCCTGCCCATGTATACGTTTTTCTTTTAATGGTGGTTAAGATTGTAAGTGTGAAGGTGTAAGTTCCAAAGGGAGCCAGTTGTAACCAAGAGGTTGTTAGCACGCCCTTCTCTGAGGAGGTGGTGTTGGTGGCTTGGTGTGGGAACCCATTTTATTTGATTCCTCACAGTGAACCTTCCTAGTTTGGTTGCAACTGTCTAGTTTAGCTCCACTGTTTTTTGGAATGTTGAAGCTCTTTCATGGTGGTAATGTTGTGTTCGTTGAAGGGGAACTTGTGTACTATTATTAATGGTTGAACAGCATTTGTACTTCCTTTGGTTCCATATGAGTGTTAGTTATGAAACGCACCAACCCTCAGTCAGATTTGTGTTCTTCAAAACCATCATGAGTCAGCTATGCCAGGACAGGTTAGTGGTGGAGTTATCTTGGTGACCTGTGATGCAAGTTGAATGGCAAAGCAAGGATTCTGTCTCCATTGTTCAGGTTATAAGGATTATTGCATTATGGGGTGGGACACTGGGACACTTAAGTTTAGGTTTGCATCTTGTTATAATTGTTGTTATTCACTCTCGCTTATTAAACATTGCTTCACGAGTTACTGAGCTTGTGTTGTATTGGTTACTACATTGTATTGCTTAAGAGGTATGCTGTGTGTTGTGTATTGGTGTACTTCACCAATCGTTAATATACAAAGGAGTAGCTATTACTGTGCCTAGTGAATTAAGGGTCGATGACGGCTTTTTCTGATAAATGTGATATGATATGAGATACATTGTTCAGTATTTGACATTCTCATCATCAAGGATCATGTGGCATAATGTTGAGGACATTTTTTCATATGTAAAATATTCGTCCATTAATAATAACACAATCTTCTCATATAGTAAGTGTAGCTTGTTAATATCAGCATACACTTGTATCTGCTCTTAACACAGCTTATAGTAGCAACACACACACACGCACACGCACACACACACACACACACACACACACACACACACACACACACACACACACACACACACACTGAAAGAAAAATTGGATCAATGTAGATACGGAGACATGACCACACGAGTCTAGCTCAGGCCCTGTATACTACAACTAGGTAAATACAACTAGGTAAAGGTAAATACACATTATAACAAGAGTAGATAAAGAGAAAGACTTGGGAATAGTAATGCAGGATAATCTATCTCCAGAGAAGCACATAAATAAGATATTTGGAGAAACATACAATATGTTAAGAAGTATAAGAGTGGCCTTTCACTATATGGATAAAGAAATGATGAAGAAGATTATCACTACAATGATTAGACCAAAAATGGAATATGCTGTGATTGTATGGTCTCCACATAAGAAAAAACATAAAGAAAATAGAAAGAATACAATGAATTGCAACGAAAATGGTTCCAGAGTTAGAAGGGAGGACGTACGAGGAGAGGCTGGAAGAAATGAATTTGCCAACACTTGAGGAAAGAAGGGAAAGAGGTGACCGGATAGCAGTATACAAACTGTTAAATGGAATGGATAAAACAGATAAGAATATACTATCAAGGGAAGAAGCTGCTTACACAAGAGGCCACAAGAGGAAATTAAAAAAGGGAAGATGCTTGAATAACAAAGAAATATAGCTTTCCACATAGAAGTATAGACACATGGAACAGTTTGAAAGAAGAAGTTATTGAAGTGAATAGTGTGCACAAACTGAAAGAAAAATTGGATCAATGTAGATACGGAGACAGGACCACACGAGTCTAGCTCAGGCCCTGTATACTACAACTAGGTAAATACACACACACACACACACACACACACACACACACACACACACACACACACACACACACACACACACACCCACAGGAGACTTAATTACAATGTATAAATTGATGAATAACCTGGAGGAAACAGATAGAAAAGATCTATTATTGAGAAGAGTGAAAGGCTAGATATTTTAGGGGACACTAGAAAAAATTGCAAAAAGAATGAATATGTAAGTGTAAAAAGAGAAGAGATATGAAAATATATATAGTTGACAAATGCAAGGAAGAACCAAAGCCGTTTTATAGATTTATTAATGGAAAAATAAAGCATAAGGAAATTGTAGCTCGGTTGAAGGAAAATAAGGAAGTATATGAAGACTCAAAAGAAATGAGTGAAGTACTAAATATGAATTTTCTGAAAGTATTTACAAAGGAATCTAATTTTAAAAATCCACAAGGACAAAAGAGAAAAAATGAGATGTGGGAAATCAGTAAAAATAGAGAAGAGATCAAGGAAATAATGAAGGAATTAGATGAAAGAAAAGCAATAGGACCAGAAGGGGTTTTGGGATACACCTTAAAAGAGTGTAGACAAGAAATGGCTGAACCAATTCATGATATAATTGAGTGTTCTATTAAAACAGGAAAAGTCCCTAAAGAATGGAAAGGTGCTGATATAACTAATGCCTATTTACAAAAATACAAACAAAGAAGAATCACTTTATTATCGACCAGTGTCATTGAGCAGAATAGTTTGCAAGATATGTGAGAAGGTCATCAAGAAACAATGAACTAAATACTTAGAAATAGAATGAATAATAACAGATAGACAACTTAGATTTAGAACAGGAAGGTCATGTGTCATAAACTTAAGTTTTTACTCAAAAGTGATAGATATAATACAAGAAAGAAATGGATGGGTGGATTGCATATATTTACACTTAAAAAAGGCCATTCAATAAGGTTCTGCACAGGAGATTACTATGGAAGTTGGAACACATTGGAGGATTAAGAGGAACATTAAAAAACTGGATGGAAGACTACCTGAAAGGAAGGGAAATGAGAACAGTAGTAAAGGATGAAAAATTAGAATGGAGAGAAGTGAAAAGTGGAGTACCACAGGGATCAGTTTTGGCACCGATTATGTTTTTAATATATGTAAATAACATGACAGAAGTAGTAAGCAGTTACATAAGTCTGTTTGTAGATGATGCAAAATTATTAAGGAAGATAAGAAACCACAAGGATTATGAGGAGCTACAGAAAGTATAGATATTTGGAAGGGATTGAAAGAAGTGATAATGGCAAAAAATATACATTAACTGAGACAGGACCACACAAGTGTAGCTCAGGCCCTGTATACTACAACTAGGTAAATACACACACGTCTTAAGGGAACATACCTTGTGTGTAGACAGTAGACAGAGGAAGGTATATGTACACCACCTCCAGCAGCCACAGGGAGCTAGGGACTGAGACACCACTAGGATGTCGTGCCCATGATTGTGTTATCACTCATAAGGTTGACATTCAGTGTGTTGGTAGTGGGACATGAACTTTGTATTCATATGGAGTTGTAGCACAAAACAGGATGGATTATCTCTTGGGGTTTCCTGTGTAGGTTGGTCACTGAATGTCAAGCACAGCATCTCCAGCTTTTTGTAATGCTTCAAAGTTTTTAGGGTGTTTTATTGCATATACGTGTCTGCTGTTTGTCTATTAAATTTCACACCATTTACCTTTCTTATGCAAAGGCCAGACCAAGAATCTGCCAACATGAACTTGAATTGATGAACAGCAGATATTTATGTGTTATGTTGAGGGAGGTGAGATAAGCTTATATCTTTATCCTTGTGAAGTAGCAGTGGTTCATTATGATGATGACTATTTATCTGTATATCAGAATCTATTCTTTCTTGAGTGTGGCTCCTTTCCATGCTGAGTCCATGCTCCGTACATGCACCTGTAGCATCATTGCTTCTCCTTAAAACAATGATAATTGCACCTCTTGCATACACATTCTTCCTTTCTCTCCTTTTCTCAACACGTGCAGTTTATCCACGTATTCCTTTCCCAATTGTGACTGCATTGATTTATGAATAAACTTATCTCTTTTATTTTTTCATCTTAAATCTCCATAATGTTGTGTGTTTGTTGCACCCACTTGTCCACTCCACAGTTGACATGCCTTTGATGCTGTTGAAAACCTTATGGAACCTACAAAATACTTACTATTGCAATGGGAAGCCCATATAAAGAATTCTTGCCAATTAAGTAGGTTTATGTCAACAACATTGTGCATGTTGTGTTTCTTTTGGATATGCTCTGCGCTGCTCATGGAGCCTCTTACTCTCTAGAGAGAGACTTCCTTAGCTTTGTGTAGGACAGTAATAATGAAATGGGTCTATCCAAGGAAAAAACAAAAATACATAAGCTGATATCAGAAAATAAAGACTAACCTATGTTAACATGGAGCCTGGTTTTCAGAGCTGTAATAAAATGATGACATACCATTTGATGCTCCACTCTTGACATGCATCCCTGGAGTAGACACCTGTGTAGAGACAACTCTATGCACCTGGATGTAGGGAGGCCAGTCTTGTAATGGCCAGCATGATAATTGTTGGCTTTTCACTCAGTGTTGAAATATTGCAGTTTAGCCAATCAGTGAGCGAGTGGTTGTTGCACTAGCTTACCCATAATCCTCATCACCTAAGATTTACAAGGAGGATTGTAGCTGCTGTCCAACCCAAAGCATGGTAGGGAGACTCTATACCTAACAGAGATGAGGTTGATTGATGGTGAATTTTTTATATCATTTAATTTAAAATAAAAAAAAAAATTTTTTTACACCTGTGGCGCCGGTAAGCTTGAATGGGGTGTTAGATGGTCGGCCTCCGCATGTTAGTAGCGCAGGTTAGATTTTTAAAGTGACGCCTCATTTCTTTGTTGAGAGGCTCATGCTGCCCATGGAAGCTCTTCGTGCATATGATCCCACAATATTCGCTGGCCACTTTTCATTATTTGGTATTACCGCCTCAGACGGGACTTACAATGTTTATATGCATCTGAGACTATAGCAGCGATTAGCCTCTCTAGTTCTCAACATATTCAAGAGAGAACGTAAAACATTCAAGGCGTCACTATAAAAAATCTAAAACCCCACACCAAATAACAGGCAAGAGGCAAGTCCATCTGTGCCTCCATAAAAAGCCTACTGGCCCCAACGGTTTATCATATATAAAAAAAAAAAACAACAACTTTGCAGTCCTGTCGAGGATAGTGTCATGGCAGCATGTGGGTGATCTTTGGCCACTCGGCAGTTATTCCATATAAATGTGGCCAGCTCGTTGGGGGACTCAAACTCAGGACTCTGAGCTGGTATGCCCCCCACGCTAGCCACTAGGCCACTGCCTCCCACCTCATTAGGACAGAAAAAGATAAAAATATAGGCAGATGGTGCAGTTATTCATAACAAACCTAGGAATCTTGTTCAATACTATTCCTTTTTTTCTTTTTATGGTAATTTTTATCTAGGAAAAGGTGATAATGGCAAAGAATGTGCTTCAACTGAAAGAAAAACTGAACAAATATAGATACGGAGACAGGACCACAAGAGTGTAGCTCAGGCCCTGTATTGTACAACTAGGTAAACACACATTGGTTTGCTGTGATGATAGTCTTCCACAGCTTGTTGGCCACTTCAGAGAGATTTATTTATTTATTTATTTATTTATTTATTTATTTATTTATTATATATATATATATATATATATATATATATATATTGCATTGAAACTCAGACTACATAGACCATAGGGTCAAAGTTAGATTGTCTGTCCTTAACTTGGAGTTAAAAAAAAGAAAAAAATCTCAATCAGAAGTGAACACAGCAGAAGCAATGTAGTGAACAAGGTGTCAGTACGCCAAGTGTTGTAATTTTCAGAAACCTTGGAGGAGATGTTGATTAAGTTTGTGTTCATAAGGCCGGGTTCACACGAGACACTTCAGTGGTCAGTGGCTGCCATTAAAAAATGGCAGTAGAAAATGTAGATGCCTACCAGGATAATATAAATAACAATGCCTGCATGGTTTTATTAAGAAAAGAGTCGCATTTACCAAGTGTTGTGATTATTGACTAGGTTATGTAACGCAGGAACATCTAATTGGTTTCTTTATAAAATCTTGCACTACTCACCATTATTTAGTGGTCACCACTAAAAAGTGCCCGTGTCAATGCACCCATAGAGATGTGTGTGTTCTATTTTGACCATTTTTTAATGGCTGCCACTGACCACTGAAGAGTGTCTCGTGTGAACCCGGCCTTAGAGTTAATTGTGTTACACTGTACAATGGAAGGTGGTGAATTATTTAATTCTAATGATGTCATCAGTAAAGTAGAATTGAATGTAGTCTAGTTATGTCTGTTTTTTGTCAACATTTGTAAGTCGTTTAAGTAATTTTGAAAACTTAAAGTTTTATCCAAAGATGACTCTACTTTAGTTTAGTTTAGTTGTCATGTCAGCCTCATGTATGCATTTATCATGCAAAGAGATCGTCCTTGTAACCTTATGGTGGACAGCTTCTAATTTTGATATCCTTTACAAGGTGAGGTGACCAAAATTGTAGCAGCCACTCACACTTGGGGTGTAAGTCAAGGTGTAGAGATTTTTGAAGGAATTATTTCTATATATTTCTGTAACCTTTCTTAAAGATTTGGGTGATATTCACTGTGTTTTAGTTGGCAGAAGCTAAACCTTGTTTTCGAGATTTATTGAATATAGATGCAAGGGTATTTGCTATCTTTTTGTTTCCTTGAAAAAGTTGGTATCTTAATTGTTAATATTTAACACTATCATGAGTGTCGACTACTAATGCACTGCTATTTGCACCATTAGTATTAATATCACCAGTGTTAGTGTTATCACCAACAGAATTGTTATTGAACACAGAACAAGTATTTACTGAAGTATTTACTCAACATTCTCGCCGTGCTTTGATCGTTTGTCACAAAGTTGCCACCACTATCCTTTAATGGTCTGATCCCACTTCTAATATACTTCTTGTTGTTAATGTATCTAACAAGTATTTTAACATTATATTTGCTTTCAGCTGCAATATTTTCCTTGCTTAATGATTATATGAGTTTTCAACTCATCATATGGACTCGTACAATGCAATGTTTTCAGATGAGTTCCTTACTATATATATATATATATATATATATATATATATATATATATATATATATATATATATATATATATATATATGCAAGAGAGAGAGAGAGAGAGAGAGAGAGAGAGAGAGAGAGAGAGAGAGAGAGAGAGAGAGAGAGAGAGAGAGAGAGTTAGTTAGTTAGTTAGTTACGTAGTTTGTTAGTTTGTTTAGAGGTGGGTTAATTTGGTACAGGAAGTAGTCTGGTGAATTCAAAAACTACCGTTTAGTACATGGTAATCGTAATAGTATATACCACCTTTTTTCTTTTTGCTTTTAATTTTCTTATTCAATGTCTTATGAAAATATATTATTAAACAACAATAATACTGAATGTTTTGCTATTTAATGAGGAAAGTATATTTTGGGTTTTCTAGCAACACCTAGAGTCTTTGTATTAGATTGTTTTGATGACGCCCATTGCTAGAGTTGCATGACAGTTGGTGTTCCACAGTAATGACACAGTAAGGGAGATTATAATGGTGTTCCATGAACATTTTATTTTTATTTGATTTCCAGTGTTGAGAGTACTTCAGTCCATGCTGTATTTGTGTGTGTTTTGATATACATTGTGTTAATATTGGCTTTGTCTTCCAGGCTGGAGTTGATAGTGGAGGGCAATGATGACCAACCAAGTGACTCCAACACTTTGCGGACGGTGGTGATCCACCGGGGCGAGCGTGGCTATGGACTCACTGTATCTGGCGAAAGTCCAGTCATCGTACAAGATGTTAAGGATGGTGAGTTGGGGCAATGGTAGCAAGGGTGGGGGTGATGGCAGTGTTGTGTTGTCAATACTTCATGTTTAGCAGTACGTTTGTGGTGTAAGAGACTAAAAAGGATAAGGATCAAAGTTTGTAGGACAGCATGAGACAGGTGTGTGAGGGTTCAGAGTGGCATAGGACAGTGTGAGGGTTCAGAGTGGCATAGTACAGGCTGTATAGGCTTATTGTTGTATTGGACAGGGTGTGTGGACACACTGTGGTGCAGGACAGGGTGTGTGGGCACACTGTGGTGCAGGACAGGGTGTGTGGACACACTGTGGTGCAGGACAGGGTGTGTGGGCACACTGTGGTGCAGGACAGGGTGTGTGGGCACACTGTGGTGCAGGACAGGGTGTGTGGACACACTGTGGTGCAGGACAGGGTGTGTGGACACACTGTGGTGCAGGACAGGGTGTGTGGGCACACTGTGGTGCAGGACAGGGTGTGTGGGCACACTGTGGTGCAGGACAGGGTGTGTGGACACACTGTGGTGCAGGACAGGGTGTGTGGACACACTGTGGTGCAGGACAGGGTGTGTGGGCACACTGTGGTGCAGGACAGGGTGTGTGGGCACACTGTGGTGCAGGACAGGGTGTGTGGACACACTGTGGTGCAGGACAGGGTGTGTGGACACACTGTGGTGCAGGACAGGGTGTGTGGGCACACTGTGGTGCAGGACAGGGTGTGTGGGCACACTGTGGTGCAGGACAGGGTGTGTGGGCACACTGTGGTGCAGGACAGGGTGTGTGGACACACTGTGGTGCAGGACAGGGTGTGTGGGCACACTGTGGTGCAGGACAGGGTGTGTGGACACACTGTGGTGCAGGACAGGGTGTGTGGGCACACTGTGGTGCAGGACAGGGTGTGTGGACACACTGTGGTGCAGGACAGGGTGTGTGGGCACACTGTGGTGCAGGACAGGGTGTGTGGGCACACTGTGGTGCAGGACAGTCAGTCAGTAATGAGTATTTGTTATGTTTTAAGACATGCAATAATGAGAGAAACTGATCTGTTAGCATCACTGACTGTTTTCGTTCCAACAGGAGGACCTGCGGCCCAGGCTGGCGTCAAGAAGGGTGATTCAATCATTGAAGTCAATGGAACAATAGTGTCACAGATCAACCACAAGGAGGTGGTACAGATCATCAAGTGTAAGTGTCATCTCAGACTACTCTTTAGAGTGCACTAAGTACAAGGCCTTATTTTTAATTATATTTTTGGTTGTTTGCTTCTTGGAGTGGTTGGCTGAGCTGTGATGCTGAAGCTCCAGACACTAACCCAAGTATTAGTGGGTGTGCTTTGGCGAAACACGTTGGGGAACTGTTACAGACCCTTTATTTATTTTATTTTATTTATTTATTTTTTTTTTATATACTTTAGTTAATTGTGAGAGGAATTTTCTTATTTAGATTTGATTTGTTAAGAATGTGGTGCAAATGGTAGTGTGAATTAAAGTTGAATAGAGGGAATTTTAGGAATTGTTGCTTAATTGACAGTGAAGCATCCCACGGGTACATAGACCTGGCTTGTGATGGGAGTGTAATGGTGTATGCTAATGAAACCTTGCCAGTGAAGGAGGACAGATGTATGCACACTTAAGTGGAGGGAGGTGAGGATAATTATTTGGATTTGTAATTTATTACTGAAAAACAGATTTGAGGGAGAGAGGATTACAGATGTCAAAATGAGGGAGAGGATGGAATTTGAGTCTGAGTGCAGTAGTGAGAAGAGGTTGTTTATACCTACGCCAACAAAGTCCAGCGAGGGGTTATGTTTTCACTTTGTTTGTTAGTATGTACACAACATTCTGACAACACTGCATCACCACCTCATGAAACTTCATCAACATAACCCCCTAGTAGAAAGCTGCACTTCATTAAGTTTTGGAAGGTCAAGGTCATGAAAGGTGTAACCTCACCAATGGTCATCCCAATACACGTTCTGTTAGACGCCACCTCCTTGTGATAAACACAAAGTTGGCTCCCCACATCCACCATTTAAAAATAAATCATAATTCTGTCAAAACGACCACAACCCACAACCCAAAATATCCATTCCATTAATTTCTGAAAGGTCAAAACCAAAGGTGAAGGTCAGGAAAAACTCACAAATATCCTCGGAGGAACTTGTGCTCTACTTCTAGCAGAGAATGCTTGAGTGAACATAGTTAGAAATCTGAATGTAATTTTGAGAGAGAAAAAACAAACTTGGATTGAAGTGGTGTAGAAGGACCTCCAAGATGCATGGAGGCTGCTGGAGACTACGCAGTGACACACATAGTCAGTGATCGCTTCAATTGGTATAACATAGCTGCATTTTGTCTTTGTGACCATCTTATTGGTACCCACTGCTAGATTTATTCCCAACCCAAGGACTAGCATAAAAAATTCATGATAACAAATTTATTTACCCTGAACTTTACTTTTAAGTAAGACCTATTTTTAAGGAAGACTATCATATGGAAATTAGTGAATTAAGGATCACCAAAGTATGAGAGACATGAACACATGTTTTTTTATGTGATAGAAGTGAGTGCATAGGTAGGAGAGGGCATGCAGCTGTGTGATGCCTAGCCTTGTGGCTGATGTGATTATGGTGCAGCTACAGGGGGAAAAATCAGGAATAGCATGGAATGTGATGCCTTTTTGTTGAAGGATGATGGTGCATAATGAGGTAAATTATTAGTTTGAAAATAAGGATGTAGTTCTGTTTAAGTCTTTCATTGATTTTTTTTTTTCTGGCACAATAAAGAACTACAAAAAATGAAATGGAAATAAGTTAATCAGTATAAAGGTTGGATGGAGTTACAGAATGGCTAATACTGATAGTGGCTAGGACAAAACTATGGTCTGGGTGCAGCTGATACGCCCTTCTCACATGAACATGAACATAAAATTTGAGTGTGGACTGGTTATTATACTATGAAAAATGGAAATGGATTATTATCGAATTCCTAAATATGATTTTTAGATGGTAATATGAGGAATTGTGTACAGAACTAAAATGAAGAACTATTGCATCATTGGAGTGATTATGAATAAGTTTGCTTTGTATACATAAGTGGAAAAAAAAGAACTCACTCCTCTTGCATTGGTGTACTGATGAGGTAATGGTTTTACTCCAGCTGAGGAACTCCTGACCACAGTAACAATGACATGAGCAATAGTATTTTGTGGACAGTTGCATCATATAACCTACAGTGGTTGATGTACAAATACAGGTGTTTTGTAATAGAAAAATGTAATAGTGGAACGAGAGGACTGGAAAGTAAAGACTTTATGGCTAGGAAAATGTTTGGGATATTTCTTATAACATTTTACTTGGAAAGTCTTTTATCTATAGAGTTAATGGCAGTGAGGCCTTCTAATAGTGGTATAACTTAAGGCCCTAGCCAGGTATTAGGCTGCATTAATGGACAACATTGTGATTCATGAATGTTATATAAGATTTGATGTATAACGGGACAAGTGAAAAACTCTTAGATTTATCCTGTTGGAGTGACTGACTGATATATATATATACATATATATATATATATATATATATATATATATATATATATATATATATATATATATATATATACAAATATATACCTATGATAATGAAAATTGGTTATTATATTTGATGCCAGTTGTTTAGGTGTGTGAGAAAATATTCGAGGCATGCCTGTTAACTTAACAATTAATTAATGCATATACACTAAAACTTAAGTATTTACATCAATCTATTTGTTGATCCAAAGTGATGTATAATGTAATTAGATGTGAGCAGTTTTCTTCTGTTTGTTACAGACGACAGCATGCATGAGCAGGTGACATACATACATTAAGGTTGAGCATGGCTTTCCTTCTTTACTAATTCTGTGTTGTTTGTTTCTTTTATACTGGCACTCCTTTTGGTAAGTACAGGCCAGAGCTGAGGGTGAGGCTTAGTGGTGATGGGGGGAAGGGTGTTACAATGCACTCATACTCTTTTAGTATGATTTGATTATTTTTATATTATTAACTTGATTCATGCTTGCTGTGGTATGGGGTTATATCACATTCCCCCTCTGTGGTAGTGTCACATTGATAGGTATCTTGGTATTGACCTGTTTTCTGGTGTTTTTATAAGTTGATGGTACCACTTAGAAAATTCTGCTGTTTTGCAAGTATGATTTAGGATACTTTCACCTGTATTGTTTATTTTTAGTTGGTCTTTTATTCAGTTTATCACATTTTTGCTGCCCTTATATAAGACTGTTAAGGTTTTGTTATGAGTTTGCTTGTCATTAATTAGCTCATAAGTCTTGAAACTATCTTACATTGAGCTTACTTTTCATGTTTGCTTCAGGTAGATACTCTGATATTTTTGTCTTTTGTATTGGTATTGTTATGACTGTAGGTGTACGGAAGAGTAGAATGGTGTGGTGATAGTGAAGGATATGAACTTATGGGAAAAGAGAATGGATGAGAGGGGATTACAAACGCTTTTAGATATGTTTAATACTATGTGCAAAGGAGGGAAGTTGAACGTGATTTTGTTTGGAAGAAGTGAATGTGAAGTAGTTGATTTTTATTGCCCATATAGGGTGAGAGTTAGATGTCCCCCTAAAATGTGAAATTAGGTTGAATGGAAAAAGGGATGGAGGAGGTGCATATATTTAAGTATCTTGGTTTGATCCTGTGCAAGCATGGAAGGTGAGATGAGACAAAGAGTTGTACAAGGGAGGACAGTGGTTGGATCACTAGAGTGTATGTATAGTGAAAGAAAGAACATTAAGCATGGAAGTGAAAAAGGGATTGTGTGATGAAATAATTGTAGTGAAAATCACTTCTGCAAGCGAGACATGGGTGTGAAATGAAAGTCAAAAATCATGGATACAAGCAGTAGAAATGAGCTACCTGAGAAGAGCCTGTGGTGGAAGGTGAAAGTAATGAAAGTGTGTTTGACAAATATCATGTCTACTAGAGTGGAAGGAATGAAATTTGGAGTGATGAGAGGGTGAAACGCATCACCCTGAAATGGTTTGGCCACATGGAGAGAATGATAGGGAGTGTATGGGAATAAGGTAGAGGCAGTGGGTACAAGAGGACGATCCCAGTGAAATGGGAGCACAAAGTGTTAGAGAGAGAGAGAGAGAGAGAGAGAGAGAGAGAGAGAGAGAATTTGAGTATGCAAGTAAGAAATGTAAGGACAAGAATAAATGGAAACTCTTACTGTGGCCATCCCCTGGGGGAATTCCTTGGAACAGGCATCAGATTCATAGATAGATGGAAGACCATGAAGTGGTATTTATTCATCCAGAAATTGGATGTAAACAGACTAATAGAAAGTGTTCAGGAGTGAAGTGAGGGACCACAGTGAGAGAAGCTCAACAGTATGCAAGAGAACAGATGGAAGGGAAGAAGTGATATGGTGTGGGTGAAAGTTGGTGTCAGTTTTGTCATAACCATCTGTTGTGTTCAATTCCTGGGAGTTGACCCTTCTGTTTCCAAACCCATTGCCATGGCTTTGGGACCAGAGATTGTGGCCCGATGCTGTGCCAATTTTTTGCTTGGCCTTTTTCTTTTTCTAACTATTTCCCATTGTTTCATGTCTTGTTCCTAACCTCCCATTGTCCCCTTCTTTTCCTCTTTCACTCTCAAAACTCCTCTGACTGCCCACCTGTCAACTCTCTCACCTCTTCCATCCGTTTCTCCAACACCAACACTCCTTTAACTATTATAACCACTTTAGAACCATATAATATATCTCAAAAACTCGGAATCACTAGCCCAGCAGTAGTTATTGATAGATTTTATTATTTGACTAGAAAAGTTATCCCATCCTTCCCATACTTATCTTTGTGTTACATGCTTGATGATGTGTTGCTTTTTATGTTGTGGGGAGTGCACATCTCTCCTTCCTCTAGCATTTCCTCTTCAGACATGCAACAAGGCTTGCTTTTCAGGGATGTCCTTGCTGGTTCCTCTGTTCATTTTTAGACCTTGAAGATTTAGAACACCTTACCTCCAAAATTCCTATGAAAAATTTAATTTAGAAAATATTTGAACACTGGTGCATTAATTAGAACAAGAATGAGTGATATATTTTTTGCCTCGAAGTAGCATTAACAATGAGTGCATTGATGAATATTTCAATCAAAATTCAGGTTTTGTATGTCACAAAAACATGATATATGGTATTGTTGTAGCTCCTGATTTGATTAACTCTTTAAAGGAATAACTCTAATGATCTTTTTACCTCAGCTGCCAACCAGTGTGTTAAGCTGACACTACAAAGTTGTCCTGAAGGGGAAGCTTCCCCGCAGGACACCAGCCATCGCCAGCTGCCTCATACCACAAACCCCTCCAAGTACAACGACCGCATCACTGCGCCGCTGCCTGTCAATGTGAGTGTTGGTGAAATTGATGTTCCTGGTAAGGTTTTCTATCTATCTATATATCTATCTATCTATAGTCTCTAATGCTTTATTCCTTCTGAGAACGTACCACAGGGGATGGCCACAGCAGAAGGGTCTCCACCTCTCTCTTTCCATACATTTCCTCATTGGTGTTCAATCTTTTTTCCTCTATTCATGCATGCACTCCTTGACCCTATCCTTCCATCTCACAACTGGTCTTTCTCTCCTCCTGTAGCACACTCCATCTCAGGAAAGAATATGTTTGCCAACCCTTGCCCAAATTGTTTCAATCCTTGCATTCATTTTACCTAGCAAATAAATAACCTGATATAATAATGATCACAAGGCCCTGACTACTGCCAGTGTTTCCTGGTGAGTGACACTATAATTACATTCTGGTTTGTTGAGAACCCGTTTAGCATATACAATTAGCCCTAGTTTCTTCTGTTTATCATATTGCATGAGAACTGCACCCAGGCTGATACCAGAAGCATCTGTACACAACATTAATGGCATATCAATTTTGTTGTAATCTCAAGTGAACTGATGGTAGAATCCAGATAACCCAAGGAAGCAACGAATCTGGTAAAATTTTTGAGCCACATGGTGGCTCAAATTTTATTTGACTCTTTGGGAAGTAGCACATTGAGAGTTCTAGCTTTAAACCAGCCTCAGAAAGTCTGGAAAAGACATTTGCGTGAGTAGCTAAGTGATCAGAGACAGTGCTTGAGGCAACAATGATATCATCAAGGTAACAAAATACCAACTTACCTAACAACCCAGATAAGACATAGTTCATCAAACACTGGAAGGAAAGTAGCAAATTATGTAAACCCATGCCAATGGCCATCCTTTTGAACTGAAAGTATCCACTATCAGTGTTGAAGGATGTAAGAGTTTATGATTTGTCACTGAGTTCAATTTGCCAGAAACTGCTGCAGAGGTTGATCGTGGATAACACGTGATTATGTTCCCCAATAGACTGCAGTAAACTACCTAAGACAGGCATAGGATACCCGTCAGGTGTTGTAATGTTATTGAGTTCACAGAAATCCACTGCAGCTCACCAGTCACCTGATGACTTTGGCACAAGGAATAATGGTGCCTGGAAAGGTGAATTCAATGGTGCAATCAAATCCATATATATTATATACACATGTAAAATCTATTCCTTTGTTCATGAGAATGAACTAAGGAATAGATTTTATATTTATTTACACTGTATGGGAAAATTATGTTTACATTATGCAAAATTTGAAATACACGAACGCTCCAGGAATACAATACTCACGCAAAATGAGAGTTAATCAGATGTTGTGTTGTGTGAAATCTCCAGCACTGCATAATACTCAGCACTATAAACAATGGACAATGGTTGCCACTACCTGACAGGTGATTAAAAGTATCAGGTCTATTGAGGGACGCAGCTTTCTTAACAGACAGGAATCATTCCAGGACCCTGCATTTATCTACACAACATTATTCCTCTGTTATGTCATCTGGCCAGATACATTAAGTACAATGATTGATTTAG